>JBBPBT010000183.1:3553379-3582833 GCA_037974875.1 Cicer bijugum
ATAGATAATGTGACAAACACAACATGAAAACTGACACACAAATTTCAGATTTAAATTCAAATAATGATGTTCAATTTAACAAAAATATACAATAATATCTTGTGTATGAATTATACGCTTCAATAGTTTCTTTAATAGTTAATTTCAATAGTTAATTTCAAGAAAAACGTTATATAATTGAAGTTTGAAAAAATTATTGTTAGTGTATTATATTTGTTCTCGTTTTTACGTTAATATTAAATATTATCAATTTTAACTAATTAGGTAGATATACAATCAGTTGAGTGTATGATTTTTATAATAAGTTATAATTAGTATATTATAATTATTTTTATTATTATTTTGAAGATATCAATAAAATAAGAAATTTAAGTAATTAATCAGCGACAAACATTTGACTTGTGTATGAATCGGTGTGAAAAATATATTCATATTTTTTTATCTTTAAAGAGATAGTAAATTTCATCATAATTAACTTATATAACTACAAGGTTCAGTTTATCCAAATCTAACAATATTGACGTTTGTTAGTTGAGCTAGCTAACTTAAAATTCATCATAAAAATTATCTTTTTAAGTATTTGATCTATTAACTATAAATCTTTTTACAATGACATTTCAAAAATTAAAACTATTCTTAAGTATTTGGTGATGAGACTCGGTTCTATATATCACCACACAAGATTTGTAGTTGTGATCCAAATTCTTCCATTTCTTCTTGAGACTGTTAGCATATCATTGTCTAGGGGGAACTTCATTGCTAAATGAGGTGAAGACACAATGACTTTGAGAGCATTGAGGAATGACCTTCCAAAGATGAGGTTGTATATTGACATCCCTTCAACTACTAACAGTTTGTTGGAACTGATTTTTTGCTCATGTATGTTGTTAAAGTCATAAGAATTTTGATAAATCCCAAAACCTCTGCACTAGATATCTCCCAATAATCGCACCAAGGTATGGTTGTTGGGCTTGAGAATCGCCATATATAGTTGGGAGGTTGAATCGCTTGGATATTGGTTCTTTGTTGATTTCATTTTTAAAGTGGAGTTGTACATCCTCTTTCAGTTTTTTCTTCTTAGGAAGGAAAAAGCTTCACTTATTGACTCCGAGCTGGCGACACTATCGTAGTTGTCATCCTTCATTGATCAAGTTTTTTCGTCGTTTTCGAGTTTCCTCAATCAACATTACCTTCTTTTGGGGTCTTTTAATTTGGGCCTTTATCTCATCCATGGCGTCTTCTGACATTTGCTTGTTTTTCCTACGTTGCTGAGATGAAGATATCTCACATTGCATGCATCTCTCAACATTGTTCTTTTGTGGTGACAAAAAGTGTTGGTGATGTAACTGCAAGTCGAGATAAATGATAAGCCTTATTTGGTTTGACTACATTTTAGAATACTTGGGTTGTTTGGAGCATGCCTGTGCTTTTAGAATTATTGCCTATGGACACGTGCATTTCCAGGAATGATGTGTGGGCAAATGCTGCACTGTGTCATGTTTTTTATGCCTAATGTTACTATGTTAGATCCTTACTCAGGTTAGACCTCACTGTTGGACCTGTTTGCTCCGTTTCTATTGGATTTCCTTGGTTGTCAATCCCTAATATATTTAGATGGGGCTTCTCAAACAAACATGTACCATAACAATAACTTAAGGAAATAAAGTCACAACTTTTGTAATTTAAGAGATCAAAATAAAACCAATAAATTTACGAAACTAAAACATAAATTATTTGTAATTTAAAGAACTAAAAAAAAATAAAAAAAATTAATTGACCAAATAAAACTTAAAATCAAAATATAATTTAACTAATATTTTAGTGGTATTTCTTTTTTTGATTTTTTTTTCTCTAATACATGTTCTTTTTTAAATCTACAATAACCTATTTTGATTTTTTTTTTCTTTCAAAACATGGTACTTTTAAACTTTCATTAGATCACATAGGATGCGATCATGTGAAAAAAAAAAGTTGAGACTAATAGATGGTAGCATTTTTGAGATTCAAATATCAAATGCGTTGAGAGGATTAAATCTTGACCATACAATCATATATGGATGATCGTGATTAACATTTATTTTAATGACATATGATCACTTAAAAAATCACATGAGATTTAACCCTCTCACTATTTAATTGTAAAACTCCTCTCATTTAGTTAGTTCCTATATATATAATCAGTAGAAAAGGGTCACCTAACAAAAGTGTAATCACCGAATTGACAATAACCAAGATACCAGATGATGAGTTGTTGTTCTAATAATTGCATACGATTTATGGCGTTAGTTAATTCAATGAAACAAAACCAAACCCACAAACTACGAAAATTAAAACATGGTAAATCGTCAAGGAAGAAATCCAAATCGGTTGTTTTTAGGAAAACAAATTGGAAAACAACAAAGAAAAAGCAAAAGTTCATAATAAATTAAACTAAAAACACACTTTCTGATGCTAAAGATCAGCAATTAGTTGTAAGTGCAGAGCATACTTATTTTGCATAATATAAATACGAATTTGATGCAAATAAAAGCGGAATATAATTAATTCATACTAAACAAATACTTACAATGAGAACTTGGTTTTGGAAAACGGAAAAAAGAAAATACAAGATTACGAAAATGTAGGAGACACTTAGGAAACTCTCAAGATTTCTAACAGATATTTTTTCGCTGTATTTCACTCTGCCTTGAGCTTGAAGAGGAGCCTTCCTTACATAGAGAAAGGATTCCGCTTGTGCTGCATTATGAGGTGGAGGAAATGATGAGATTCTTCCCACTTTCGGTGCCACGTTTGTCTGCTGGTGTAGATGGCAGACAAGTGTCAAACAACTTTTGCTTTTGTATTTTGCTTTTCAGAAAGAAAATATTCGTGTTCTGATTTTTCAAAATACCTTTTTTTTTCTTTTTTTTTTTAAGTCTGGAATCAATTTCGGGCCAGGTCCATTAATGATATTCTAGACTGTTATTACATTGATTCGTAACGAAATATGGGCTATTACATTGATTTGTAACGAAATATGGGCTATGCCCATTACATGATATACAAGTCTTTTTTATTTTTTATTTTTTTTAGGGGCCAATAGTATTGGGCCATTGGATTTCTTTTAGTCGTCTTCATTTTCATATTCCATATTAACGGTGTCTTCTGAAGCACTGTCTGAGGAATGTTTTGATGATTGCCTTATTTTTGAGGAGTTGGGCCATGATTTCAAAATATTCCTCCTCAGATTTTGCGGCTGCTAGTTGCGTTTGGGCAAAATATTTTTGGGCCAAGAATTTAGTTACCATTTGGTCTGGTTTCTTCATTCCTTGCTTTTGGAGCCACGTCGATACATCTTGTTTTTTGAGACTTTGTGGAATAGAAAATTTTGTCCACCATCTGACTTTGAATTTTCTGACGTTGATTGTTTGGGTCTCTTTTTGGTTGATGTCAAAATACCATGCTAATACCCATGGTAGAAAGAATTTTGTAGAGAATAGCATTAGAGGGTGAAAAATGCGTTCTCTGTCTGTTGGTTTGTAATTGGTTTTGTACAATTGGAAGCTTTCTTGGACTTCCATTTTTAAGATATCTGGAATGGAGCCAAAGAATTTCCACCAATGAGTAAACCATTGAGGAATTTTCGAAGGTTCCAAAGTAAGGTTAAAGGAAAATAGCCAAGTATGGCTAAATTTTTGGTTTTGAATGAGAAAAGTGTTGTACCAAGCTTGCTGATAATCCCAGTAATTAAAAGTCCTGCAATGGTTTATTGTATTTTTGAAATCGAGTGGGAACTGTTTTAGTGTGTGTAGGTTTGATCCCCATTCTGATGGTGGGATGATTTTGTGGATTTTTGCAGTTGAATAGGCTACTGGGCCTTCTTTTGGGTTATCTTGAATTGTTACAGATCCTATACATTCAAGAATATATTTATATAAGGCTGGGATTTTGATAAAATCATATGGTTTGAAAAACCAGCCTTCTGGGAAAATCTTTGAGATAACGGATTGAGGATTTTTATTATAGAAATGATCCTCAATTGTCCAAATATTTTGGTAATCTATTTTGACAAAATATTATGATTTTTGTCTAAACAAAGTATTGTCAGAATCATTTAAAATAATTTTTGAGGTTTCTCCATGAGAGAGTTTTGAAATTATTTTATAGGATGGTTCCTCTTGTAAAGATTTTGAAATAATTTTTTGAGAAGAGGTTTTTGAAGATTCTCCTCTCTCCTACCCCGTAAACGAAGGCAATTGAATTTGGAGGGATTCAATCTCCTGTTGGAGTTTGTGGAGTTTTGCAATTTTTTGAAGTTGAAGATTTTCCTCACTTGAGTCTTTTATTTCCTGGAAATTGCCAGGACCAACTAATGCTTGGCTGGCAAGCCATTTTTGAATTTGGTTTTGTTCTTCATTTTCTTCTACAGCTTCTTTCCAAGATCAGATTGATTTTGTAGATGAGATAGGTTTTGGGGTTTCTTGAGGTTGGTCCTTCTGGACCTCGATTCTTTTAGATTTTCTGGGCATCACTCAAGTCCTGTTTTGGAGAAATTCTCTGGTTAGAAAATCTAGAATTGAGTTTTGATCTCCTTTTATAAATTCAATTTCAAAATAAAAAATGCTAAGCATTGCTCGCCACCTGACAAAAATTTGTTTTGATGCAATGTTTTGAACCTCTTTTTGTAAAACTTCTTTTGCAGATTTGCAGTCAATTCGAAGTAAAAATTTTTGGTTGTGTAAATCGCTTTGAAATTTTGTAATGCACATGACAATTGAAAGAATTTCTTTTTGAATGGTAGAGTAATTCTTTTGACAATCATTTCAATGTGCAGAAGTAAATTGTACTATGCATTCTTTGTTATTTGTTTTTTGTTTAAGGATACCCCCATATCCTATGTCCGATGCATCTGTCAGCCCAAAAAATTGTTGAGACAGATGCATCGGACATAGGATATGGGGTATTCTTAAACAAATAACAAAGAATACATAGTACAATTTACTTCTGCACATTGGAATGATTGCCAAAAGAATTACTCTACCATTAAAAAAGAAATTCTTTTAATTGTCATGTGCATTACAAAAAGAATGATTCCATATGAATATTGAAATTTAAATATATTTAAAAACATGAACGAGAAATAAATTATGTGATTCAATTCAATACTATATAAACTATATAGGTTACTTGATCATAATCTAAATTTTTATCTCAATGTTATGAATAAATTTACTTAATTTTTATAATTTCTTTTATTAATTTTTATTAATTTTACATTATTATTAATTAATAATTAATATTTTTATTTATTAAATTTTATTTTTTAATTATTTAATATAAAAAAGAAAATACAACCAATTACTAACCTTTTTTTTTTCGTGGTGGGTGACATCCTAATACATAATAAAAATTTATAAAATAGAATATTTTGATATATATGTTTTTATTAGCAGAATATCTTGAAGTCTTTTTATTTTAAAAAAGGATATTATAAAAAAAAATCGTTGTTTTTTATTCGGAAGAACTATCACTTTGAGGTTTGAACTGTGAAGAGAGTGCGCTGAACGGAGTATAACCCTGTAACCTGAAACTCTGTAAGTGAATCATTCATCTCTATCTTTAACAACTCATTACAAATGCATCATTTTCTGATTACTAGATTCACTCATAGAACCCTAAATTCAAGTGTTCTTTCCCACAATGCTTTTTCTCTTTTCTTCAATTTTCGTTATTTCTCTGTTTCCAACACAAATCACAATCATAAACCTGACACTTTTTCATTATCAAGCTTCATAAAATCATGTGGATTGTCCCCTGAAGCAACCCTAAAACTCTCCAAAAGGATACAAATCAAAAACCCTAGTTCCCCAAATGCTGTTATTCAACTTCTCAAAACCTATGGCTTCTCTGATTCCCAATTACGTAGCATTGTAAAGAAACAACCCTTTGTTCTTTGGACAAATCCCGAAAAGACCCTTTTGCCCAAACTCAAATTTTTTGAGTCCATTGGAGTTTCATCCACTGATCTCCCCAAAATCTTAATTGGGAACTGTGCCTTTTTGACAACAAGCTTGAAGAAAAACCTAATCCCTCGTTACGAAATTATTCGGAGCCTAGTTCGCAACGATGATGAGGTTGTTTCGGCTATGAAGCATTGGTCAAGGAACTTTTACAATAATTCTATGTTAAATGATTCTATTCCAAATATTGAGGTTTTGAGAAAGCTTGGTCTACCTCAAAGTTCGATTTCGCTTTTGGTCTCCAATTTTCCGAGTGTAGCATTCGGCAACCATTCGAAATTCGTTGAGTGTGTAAATACAGTGAAAGAAATGGGGTTCGATCCTTTGAAGACGTATTTTGTTTTGGCACTTCAAGTAATTGCAAAGATGGACAAAGAAACATGGGAATCAAAATTGAAGCTTTTCGAGCAGTTTGGTTGGTCGAGAGATATCTGTCTTTCGGCATTCCAAAAGCATCCTCAGTATATAATGATTTCTGAAAAGAAGATTGTGAAAACAATGAATTTCTTGGTGAATGACATGTGCCTTGTTCCAGAAGACATTGCTAGATGCCCTGGGATTCTGACCCGCAACCTCGAGAAAACAATTGTCCCTAGATGTGCAGTTGTTAAGATTTTGAAGTCAAAGGGTTTGATAAAGAGTAGATTGTTTATTAGTAGCTTTATCTTGATAACTGAGAAACTATTTATGGACAGATATGTGATCCCTTTTCAGAATGATTTGCCTATGTTATTGGATGCATATAAAGGTCAGAAGTCAAATTGATTATTGGGATATACTCTACACTTTTAAGATATTTATTAGCTGTACTTTATTGCAGAATTTGATTATTCACTTATATGATTTTCAATTTTGGCTTACTGGTTTATGTTTCTGGTTTTTAGCACTGAATCATTAACTTGTTACACCATTCACTGGCTAATGACTATCTTCAATTACACACCTTTCATTTGGATTTGAACTTCCCTAGATACTCAAGTTTTATCAGTTAGACTGTCATCACACCAATTGAATTAGTTAATTTGTAACAAAGGTGTTTTTTCCCCTTTTGCTATTCCTATTCATTTGATAAGCAAGTCTTTTTGTTATGAGGATATCCATGTATATTATACTAACGAAATTGAGAGTATAATAACCAAGGTTTTTAAAATCGGTCCGCTACTTAGAAAATGGTTGCGACAAAAAGGTTTAGGTAGCAGACGCCACCATTATTATCCGTTTTAACGAAGTGAAGAAAAATCATGAAAAACGCCCGTGTAAATGCCGTTTGTCAAAAACAAATTCGAGAATCACATTTTTGAGTCTGAGATGGATGAAAAACACATTTTCAAAGTAGATCTACTACCTTACCTTCTTTAGTTCTGACTTTCTTTTGTCTCTCAACTAGTATTATATATTATATGATAGTAGAAATAATTTAAATTAGGTTTGTGCAATGTTGTGATTAATTTACACTGTAACAACTGCAACTAGTAACATGTCATCCGCAATAGCTGAAATTTTGATTCCTATCTATTATATGTTTTGGAGTACTATAACACATGGTATGTTACTGTTTGTTCTGATTCTGCTATAATATATTTTCAGCAGAAAATTAGTGTTATGCACTTTGTTATAATACCCATGACATATTTAAGTTGTAATTATAGTATATAAGGAACTTGATCATCCTCTGGAATCTAAGTACATTTTTAGTCTTTTACGTGAATTATTTTAAATACATTTATTTGGATCAAATTGGAGAAGTGGTAGTTTAGGGATCAAATTAATAGTTTATTTGAAGCTGATGACATCAGTGATGGTAACACTACCAAGGTCATCTTTTTTGCAATACAGAGGATGGATGATATAAAAAAGAGATAGAGAATTTGTAAAAGCTATAAAATCTACAAAATATAAGGACTGATTTATAGTTTATTTCATCACTAATGTACTGTATGGCACCTATTTTCATCTTCATCTAACCAACAAGGGGTAGAATTTTAGAATACATTTGTAATGTTTCTTTCAGAGGCTTATTATTAGCACATGTTTGCCGCTTTTGGTATTTCCATTCAGGGTTTTGTTTGGTGGAATTTAATCCCTCCTTTCATTTATGAGAAGTTTTTCATAAATAAAAATCATCTTTCCAATTTTAGATTTTCCTGATAGCACACATGTTCTAGATTGGTGCATTTTCACAAACTATTATGTAAATTTGATGATCCAACCTAAGTCAATAAATTTAAGGACAATGCTAAGTGCTATATGTGTGCTGCTAATTTTGGCACTATTTTAAAATTTCAAAATTGTTAGTTAACCATTGAAAATGTGAACTGATAATAGCCATTTGATGGTTGACAAGGAACAACATCAGGAAACCTTCAAGTTGGATTTTGAAAGGGTTAAGTCTATATTATTTTAAAAATTTGATAATTAATAAAAAAGGTTAAACAAATTTTTAGTTCTTATAAAATTTTCAAAATTTATTTTTAGTTTTTATAAACAAAAATTCTCAACTTTTTAGTCTATAAAAAACTTTTTATTCACTTTTAGTCATTATTTTGAAAAACTTTTATAAAAATTGATACTTTTAATTCCTAAAAAAAATTCCAATTAAATAAAGGTCTTAATTTTATAGGAACTAAAAAATATTTATGTGTTAAAAAAGTTGAAAGAATAACATAATAAATGACTATCTACCCAATAGGTCAAGGAAGTTTTTCAGATGATATGCCTCTAGGAATTTCTGATATGGTCAAGGAAGTTTTTCAGATGATATGCCTCTAGGAATTTTTGATATTTTCAACATTATGATTGTATTTCAGTATGAGCATAATATTCTTATGCACCCATTTCACATGTTAGGTGTAGCTGGTGTATTCGGCGGCTCCCTATTCAATGCTATGCACGGTTCCTTGATAAGGGAAGCCACAGAAAATGAATCTGCTAATGAAGGTTACAAATTCGGTCAAGAGGAAGAAACCTATAATATTGTAGTTGCTCATGGTTATTTTGGCTGATTGATCTTCCAATATGCGACTTTCAACAATTCTCATTAATTGTTTTTTACATTTCTTTCTAGCTGCTGGCCTGTAGTAGGTATCTGGTTTACCGCGTTAGGTATCAACAATATGGCTTTCAATTTTAACCAATCTGTAGTTGATAGTCAAGGTCGTGTAATTAATACCTGGGCTGATATTATTAGCCGTGCTAACCTTGGTATGGAAGTTATGCATGAACATAATGTTCATTACCGTGCTAACAATTTGAGATTACTCCCCCATTTACCCCTTTACTTTATTTTTGTTAGTAGACTTTTTCTGTATACTTTTTTGTATACATATACATAAATTCATAAATTATTTATGAATTTAAATATTCTTTAACATTCTTCTTTGTAAAATAAATAAAGAAAAAAAAATAATGAAAAGGTATAAAAATTATGTAATTTATATAGAGTATAAGGCGAATGTAGTCAAGTGGATCAATTCCCGTCATTCGTCCATAATTAACATAGATTCCTCGAAAATTGATGTCAATTGAATATCTTAAGTAAATTGTTTCTGGTTGCTCAATCATTTGATAACCAGAGTTATTCTTTGATAAATGATCACTATGAGTTAGACTCAATAAAATTTGATGAATCATTTTTTATCATCAATGAAATCCCTGTTCAAGATTCATGATTCTATTTTATCATCAAGCCAATCACTATTCACGTTTTTTCTTTTTCTTATCACGAAATAGATCACTTTACTTGTATGACTTAAATGTCTCGTATTTCTCAAAAAAGCGATTCGATTTAAGGGATTTGGTATAATACTTATGAGATCGATGATATTAAAATTTTTCTTCTTCGAACGTACATATTTAACCCCATAACCAGGATTGCCACCCCTTAGCTCGTTGTTGCCAGAATCAGAAGATCGTCTTTCTTCTAGAAAATTTCCTAATCGTTCCAGAGTAACAAGAAAGATGTTATTTAACTAGAACGATTACAATTTGGATGTAGGATACCTATCCAAACATTTTCGTAACTCAATCATGTAGGAAGGAATCGTCAAAGATTTGACCTGTTCAAACTCTGTAACTGACTATAGAATCGAAAAATAAAGAAAACATGTGTATGGATGAGATATCCAATAATAATAAGAATGAAAAGAATTGAAAATTGCAACACCTGAATATTTAGCGATCTCATATGTGTCGATATGAATGGTGACTCATTATTTACATGATAAATTTTGTCGCACAACTCCAAAAGATAATTATTATAGGATTGCGTTGTAAAAGACACAATTTTTCCCGAATAATTCGCTCAGATCCATACATAATATCATTAAAAATGTATACCAATTATTGAAATTTAGGATTTCGATTTAGTATCCCCAACCGTTCTGAAAAAGTATCTAAAAATATCAACTTTATATATTCGTGCCCTATCGAGGTAAGGAACCATGGTATTATATATGGATAGAGTTGTTTCAATTTTAAGAGAGTTGAAAAAGCACTATTGCACTATTTCTTTTTCTTTGAAAGGCTCTATACATCTGCCCTTTCTCAAGGCGTTTGTTTACACAAGGACTACGTTTTTTCCTCTTTTCAGATGGTAATTATTTATTAGAATATGGAGTGTGAATCAAACCTATGCTTGAATTGAAATTGAGATACTGAAGCAAGTTCTTCCCTTCTGAATTAGGTAGATTCATATAAGAAAGAGATTCACAATAAGTTCTTTCAAAATTGACTATTTCTTCCTCTATTAGAGGTGTTTCAGAAATGTCTTCGATTGAGTAAATAGCTCTACGAACCAATGGATCATATCGAGTTGGAAAATGGAAATATTTGTACAAGTTATATCCTTCATCACCACTTTGCGGAAAATTGTTAGATATCAATATGTTAGATACCCCTAATTCGATTGGTGAAATAATATCTTTCTCCAAAAAAAAACATGTTTTTGTTTATCACTGCACAAATAAAATATTTTCTTTCGAATGAACAAAATATTGAGAAATTGTTCATACATAAAATCATAATTATTGATACATAATCTTTCCACATAAAAAGAGAATCTTTTATTACAATCAAAACATAAGTTATATAGATTATTCAAGAATCGAAGTCGATTTACTTTATAAAAAGAAGATATCAATGAACTTCTATAAAAAGGTTTCAGAGGATTTAGCCAATTGTCTTGATTGTGGGATATTATTGAGAAATTGAAATCCAATGATTTGATTTTATTATGCAATGAGTCAACCATCCCGTTTGGTATCTTATTGAACAAAAAGGTTGATATTGTTCCTCCATCGATCAATAATTTCGATTTTTGGGAAGTATAATAGTCATCCAATAAGAAGGGTTTATTTTTTTTCTTTCAAATGAACGATTTGAAGACCTATTGATTCTAACAATGGATTCCCGAGTGGATCATTTGGACGTTTCAATTCAGTGATGTGGATCTCAGACCTATGAACCGGGATACTCCCAAAACTTACAAAGAAAAAAGGAAGTGAGTTAGACAAAAAGGGAAGAAACTTGGACAAAAAGAAAGAAAGTGACTTAAGCAAATCTTTTTTGTCGATAACCTCAGACCAATCAATTGAATATGGATTAATATGGAATCGATCGAACACAACTTAAACATAGCTATTTTTCTCAGAACTGAAATGGGCCAAATATTCTTGGAAATTCTTGCTTCCGTTGGACCATTTGTATTTATATGAATTTGATCCCTATTCATGGATCTCTCGTTTCGATAAATATAAAAAAAGAGGATCAAACCTTTTTTTTTTCTTCTAATTTCGGATCAATCCATATTGATTGAATGACTGTATTATGTGGTTTTTAGTAAATACCACTCTTTTAGGTTTTCAGTCTTCCAAACAATTCCCGTAAGAGGTCTGACCCCATTTTTGGATGATCCTTGAATAAAAAGATTCATTCTCTTCATAAAAAGTGGAGGTAAAACCAATAAGGATTTATTTTTTGATTCATCCTTGGAGTTGAATACCTCATTTAAGAATTGTTTTTGATACAATCCGGAAGAATCAGATCCGACTGGGTTATTGATAGATTGAATAGATTTGCCATTTCTTGAAATCTCTCTTCTAATTTTAAATCGTGATGTAACAAGTACCCCTTATTCCGGTAATGGAATAGATGAAGTAAACCTAAAAGTCGATTTTTGTTCAAGAATGAAATATTATCGGAACTATAAAGTACATCCTTCGCAACGATATCACATATTGAATCGGATGAAATAGGAAGATTTGTAAAGAGATAATTATGTTAACTAGATTGGCTATTTCTTTATTTTCCGATTGCCTCGAAAGAACAAAAGAAACATCTTCTTCTTTGTTAAATAATTTCTTATCTATAGTAGATCTCATAGTATGATTCAAATCCAGATGAAGTTCAGACCATCTATTAGAGAAAAAAGAACGATTGGCTCTTGTGGAATTCCCAACAAATTCTTACATTTCTTTCGAAAACAAATGATTATTCAGCTGCGTATGATATTTCAAATCCTCATTCCTAATGGAGTTGATATGATCCCTGAATTCATCGGAAGATCTTTTCAATTGGCTAGAATCCATTACTTGAATAAAACTAGATTTCTCGAAGATCTTTTTCGTTTTGGAAAATACAGGAGTGGAACAATCAACCTATTGATATTGAAAGAATCCTTTGAGTCTTCCAATGTATCATTACTGCATCCAATGGAATTCATAGGTATCAGAAGAAACTCTATCAAATAGACATTTTTTCTTTCTATTATCTTTCGATTACTATACTTTATCGATTGCTTGTTGAACCCTGTGAATTGCGTGAAAGTACTATACTCCAAATTCGAGAATCTAAGAGTTTTATCAAACTCTCTTGATGAAAAAAAAATGTGAATGAAAGATACAACCAAATTGAATTGAGTCTACGAATCTAAAAAAATAGGGAGAATTCTTGATTTCTCTAACTATCTCTTTCAATTCGAAAACCCAGAATTGGAATTGATGTAATTTCATGTAACACCTCCTTTTTTTTTTGTATCATTAATTTATCCAATAGATTTCACTTCAATTGGAATTTGGTTATTCATGAGGTACGAGGATTCTTGCCAAGCATCCATGGCTGAATGGTTAAAGCTAGAGCTGTCAAAAAGTCCCCAACTACAAGGCTCCCTTAATTTTTTTTTATCAAACCTCTATTATTAGGCCCCCTTTCAATTTTTTTTTTTTAAAAATTTCGGTCATTATTTCATGGGGCTTAAGAGAGGGGGCTCTGGTGGCTTATAGGCCCAAAATAATTTGTTAATTGAGATTTTTTTCTTGAAAAAAAATTTATCCAAAAAAAAAAAAAAATCGGAAATTTTTATCGAAAAAAAATCAAAAATTTTTTATCGAAAAAAAATCGGACATTTTTTATCGAAAAAAATTAGACATTTTTAATAAAAAAAAAATCGAACATTTTTTATCGAAAATAAATGGGAATTTTTTTATCGAAAAAATATCAGAAATTTTTTATTGAAAATAAATCGAACATTTTTTATCGAAAAAAAATAAGACGTTTTTAATAGAAAAAATCGAAAAATTTTTATTGTGAAAAAATTGAAAAACTTTAGTTCAAAAAAAAATATCAATCTTTTTTTAAAAAAAGTGGGCTATAGGCCCACTAAACACACAAAAATTTAGAGGGCATTTAATTTTGGGTAGGGATGGCAATTAGACCCAGACCCAATTAGGGATGACAATGGGTAGGGTTTGGGTAGGGTACTATAGTACCCATCCCCAAACCCGCAGTTTAAAAAACTACCCATACCCGTGTTCGTACACTCTTGGGTATCAACTTTAATACCCGTACCCTTACCCCCTAAATATTAATGTTTAGTTTAATTATTTGTTTTCCTTTATGTTTTAATATCTATTAATATTTTGGGTTGCATCATTTTGGGTTTTTCTAATCCATGAGACTTATGACCACTCGGTGCTTGGATAGTTAGAAGGATGTTGTTTACTCAATGGCTGGTTAGATCACCTTCTTCTAAACTTCTTTAGCAGTTTTCACCTCAAATATTTTCATTATTTCTAAATCAAGTTAGGCATGACAATAATAGAGAAAATCATGTAAGTGGTCAAGAGAGCGAACAAACAGAGAAGGTATAATATTGTTAACTTTGAGCTTTGTTGTAAGTCTAAGATTGAGCTCTATAAACATACATTCAAGTCATGACAATTAATTTCTACTGTAACTATGAAAAGAAACGAATGACTTTTTAGTTTTTAACAATTATAAATTAGAATAGAGGATCAAGGCCCAGTAATTTAATTGAAACAAAAGTTCACAAATTGAAATGAAACTAGCTATACAACACAATATGCTTCATAGTCATTCATTTCATTATAACTAAATAATATATTAGGCATTCACTTACTCGTCAAGTACAACTCACAACTCATAAACACAAATCATCTCTTTAATTCAAAAAATTTCTTCTTAATACACCATTTAAGATGATCGTCTCTAATGTACTCTTAAACCTCAACATCTTTAATTCACCACAACCTCAGTCAAACAACACCATTTTTTCCATTCACCCCATAATAACCAATAATTAATATTACCTACATTGAGATCTTTGATCAAGCCTACGATTGATCGCTTCAAATCATTCTCATTCATTTAATGTATGGTAATGTCAAACATAAAAGTTGAAACTTTATCATATCTTACAAGTATTCACAAGCTTCACAATTTGAATTCTTGGTTATAAAATGCATATCTTTACTCTGTAGAATACTCTTAAGCAATTAACAAGTTCATACTTACTCAATCATGAAACTAGTAATAACTTTATATCAACCCAAAACTACTTAATAGTATCATAACCATTTAATCTCATGAATATGACTATCATAAAATTCAAAGCTAATGTTCTACATGTCGAATTGAACACAACTCAATCATTTATTTTGTTCCCTCGATAATTTTCTTCTCCTAAAGTTTTGGACCATAAACTGACATACAATCTTAATTGCAACCTCTGTATCACAACCCCTACAAGATACACTAAGTTTCAACTACGCTTTCATCGCGCCACTCTGATAAATCGATTTAGAACAAGACTTGTGTTCTTGTGCAATATGCACACAATGTTTAGGTGAAGAAATATTTCGATCAAGATTTGAGTGGTGCATAAACTCACACACCATCTCTTGAGGACTTCCGAGACACATGACCAACACTAACAAGACTAAAAACTATCTCACTAACCCGCAGTCCAATCTAGATCGAACTGCTCTGATACCACTTGTAACATCCAGCTTCTTTGAGACACTAACTAATAAAATTCTCAACGTAAAATTACTAATTCATTTTTATTTATTTATGATTATCTTAAATACTGATTTACTTTAACAATATTTAACATCTATTTTAATTACATTTCAAAAAATAATGAATCAGAGTATTTGCAATTACTAAAAGTAAATTTAATACGTTAAACAAAAGAAACTCCTAGAGCCAAAACTCTTGATGTTTTACTACCCAAACATAAATCCTTGTTTGTCAAGCCCCTATAATAGAAGTATCTCGGAGCCTCCAACTGCATGCTATTGAACTTCCTCACATTTCTCCTATTGGGTTGACCGTGACATTATTTACTCAAGTAACACTATATGTGATATCCTATCAAATGTAAGAGTCATCTCCTAATAACAAACACATAGCAAATATGCATGCATATATAGTTGTTATAGCAAAAATATAAATAAATTGTATATTTCATTTAATAGTTAAAAATCAAAACGCACCAAATATACAAATCAATCAAAATGCACAATCTATTTGTTAAACTATATGTCAATGCATGATTCTGGAATATCACCTCCCATGCAAGGGCTTCGTGGATCCTTCCAAGCAAACACCACTAACTCAAAATCGCCGCAAGGATATGTGGACTCCAACCAATTATGGACGCACCACACAACTATAAATGCATGAATGTAGACACTTTTGTTAGTAACAATGTAGATCACTCAACAAGAGCGTCCAAAATCATTCAACTTTGTCCTAAACCAAACTAGTTTAGACACAAAGTAATCACCTTTAATAACCACAACATGTCAAGCACAACCATTATAACAACGTATGATATACCCTACATTTTCTACAATTTGAATATGTTAAACACATCCATTATTCATCTTCATTTTAAAGATAACACACAAACAAAACCAATACATAATATCATAATACATTTATATCACATATAATTAAAGTAGGAAAGTGGATGGAAAGATGCCCTTACCGTTACCAAAGTTGTTTATAGAATTATGTTTCACAAACTCTTGTCTCACTAGTTTCACACTTGCTACTGTGCAAGCACGATTTCTCCCTCTCTGAACGTCGTTTCTCCGATCCGAGTGTTGAAAGTGAAGACCTAAATGTTACGAATATGTTGTCCAAAACTAAGCCCAATCCAACGGTTAACGAATGCCCATCTCTTTTCTCTTTTGGTGGTTGCCTTTTCTATCAAAATAGTCTCTCTCTTTTTCTATCCTAAACCTTTTTTTTTCCAGATCATTCGCAGAGCATTTTTGAATGGAAGACATAAGTTTCTGTTTTATTCCTTTTTATCATTAGAAGTGGGTAACGTGATATTAAGTTGAGAAAGTAGAGAACGTGGTATTATGTGGGAACGTGGTTTTTGAACCTAATATTAAGTGGGAAACGTAATATTTCAACCTAAGCCATTTAACGGATCCCGATTCATGCTTTCATTATTATTATTATTATAATGATAATAATAATTATGATTATTATTATTGTTATAATTATTATTATTATTATTACTATTAATATTATTATGAAAAATTAAAATAACACGATACAATAGTAACTATCACCAACAATTATCTCAACTCCTAATAAAGGAAAATATAAAAATCAAATAAAATGTCTGGATATTACACCTATCATGTATCACCTATCATCTACCACTCATCAATCATCACTTATCCCCTATCCCCTATCCCCTATCTCCTACCACCTACCACTAGCATATTCCCTATCCCCTATCCTCTATCCGCTATATCCCCTACCCCCTATACCCCTATCCCCTTATCCCTTATCCCGTATCCCCTATTCTCTATCCCTTATCCCCTATATCCTCTATCCCTTATATCCCCTATCTTCTATCCCCTATATCCCCTACCACCTAACATCTAGCACCTTTTCCATATCCCCTATCCCCTATCCCCTATATCTTGTATCCCCTATATCATATCCCTTATCCCCCTATCCCCATATCCTCTATATCCTAAATTTGATAATAAATTATTTTATTAATTACAAAGGATTTTAAATAATTAATTTGATATTAAAATTATTTTAGAATATATGTTGATAAATTTTGTGAGTAAATTTTGTTATATGGATGCTTTCAATGATGTGCTGGTTTGTTAGATATTATATTTAATGAGCAATATAAATAATAAATATTTTATTTTATTATTTTATATATTTTTTTTAAAAATAATAGTATTTTAGCGTAATATTTTGAAGAACAAGATTTTATATGATTTTAAGTGTATATGTGAGTTGGTAATTAATATGATATTTTCTTATATGTTTGACTAATGTTAAGTGTGTACATATTTATATTTTAATTATTTTTAAGTATCTCTTATTTTAATTATTTCTAAATATATCTTATTTTAATTATTTATTCTATAAATAATTATCTTGAGATCGTAGTAATATTGTGTTCAATTTTCTTTGTTTTAGTATACTTATTTTAGAATTGTGATTATATATATATATATATATATATTATGAATTAGTAATTAACATAAAATATTGTTGTTATATCTATTTATTTTATAATTTTGACTATTTTCTAATATGATGGTGTTAATATAAAATAAATATTTTGAGAAATAAGTATAATTGTAGGAATTATTTTGAATGTGAAAGTTTTAGTCATTAGTAATATGTTTTTTTATATATTGATTATTTTAATTACTCTAATTTATAAAATATTAGTATCATTTGGAAAACTAAATGGTGCTTGGAGGAATATTAAACAGGAGATTAAACAATTATTAATTTTATTACTAAAATAAAACAAAATAAAGAAAAGGGAAGGGAGTTGGACGGGAAACCGTAGAACCAACGAGTAAACACAACAACAACTTATCGTTTGACACTAGTGATCGATAACTATTCCGTAAATGTTTCTCTGTCATCATCCAAATTTCAGTATGTTATTTTACTCATTTAGCTATTCAATTAAACATAATATTCCAAATTTTTAACAACCCGAATTTCTTCCTGAAATACTCGATTTCTCCATTCATAGAATTCGGTATTTTTCACTATTCTTCTTCACTGTAAGTCTGATTGGAGTGAAACTAAAGCCAAAACTATCGTGTGAAAAATGGCTATACTATCCATTGATTGGTTTTCTAATTTATGGCAATTTTCCTTGACCGAATTTCGTAATTTAGTTTATATAGTATTTTCTCATAATTTATTTTTTACGTCTATCCATAAATTGTCGAGTTAGATAAAGTGAAGGATAAAAAGTCAACAAACAAAGATTGTTTGTTTTTGGAATCATACTCTTATGTGAAAGCATCAAAATAAGGTAAGGGGTGAGATAGCGTTTGAATTCATGAGTATAATATAATGTGAGATGAACGAGAAAACCGTATTTCTCAACGGTTCATTTAGGGCTCGCTACATACGGCAGTAGCCATTTGAGTGATAAATTGATTAATGTAAAAATATGGGAATGGTGAGATTAAAATATAGAATAGAGATATTTATAAGTTGTTGATTGATTTAACTTCGTTAAATATGTGGTATTTGATATTATTGTGATGTTTTATTTATTTTATTAAATGTGTGATATTTGATATTATTGTGATATTAGATGTTGAATGAATTTTATGTATATGTTTGATTAGACGTGTTTATGTGATGTGATCATAAAAAGTGAATTTATTTTGATACGTTTATGTGATTATGATGATATATAATTAATAATAACGATGTTATAAATTTGTGACAAGTCTATGTGATGATGTATACCTGGTGATAGTGATGCTATAAATTTGTGATGAGTTTATGTGATTAGATATGATTATTAATGATAATGATGTTGTGAATTTCTAATGAAAATATTGAAGTAACCCCATAGTTGGTGAAATAATTGTAATTTCAATTTGTGTTTGAGATGAAAGTCTTAATTGTGATTTTTTTTTTTGGGTACTAAACTATCTTCTTAGGCACAAGAAGGAATGAAAAGTTCTTCTTTGTTACGTTTTTTGGAACTTTTTTGTTACAACTTTTCTTAAAAAGAATTTTAAAAATAAAACTTCAAATGAAAAATTGGTTTATATAGTTAATCTTACAAAATCATTTTAAATGTTTCACGTATTTATTACGTTTTTTTGAATGATTAAATTTTAAAAAATGATTAAAATGAAAAATTATTTTGAGAAGCTCTTATAAAAATCATTTTTGAGAGATATTTTTTTAGAAAAACATTATTTCTATCATGTAAGAATCTTTAATAATGAATATCTAAGTTATTGAATGTTAAAGTTATATTTTTAATCCATAAGAAATGAGTCCAAACAACTTCTATTATTTTTAAAGTAAGTTTTCCTAAAAATCATTTTTAGAATATAAAATCAAATTAACTTTTTTAAAAATCTAAAACAAAGGGGCACAACGTCTCATTTGTACATTAATGATTAATCGTCCCAACATTTGCCAATGACAAAATCAAGCCAAAAACAGGTCCTACAATCAAGTAATTGCTTAATCAAGGTAAGAGCATTTGACCTTCCATAAAACAAAGACTTCAATTATGGGAACCCTCTGCAGAGGCAATAGCAAGCTAAACCAATGAATAATAAGTGCATCTACTATAGTAAAGAAGGGAGAATCCAAAATTAATAAATACTATATTATTAGAAGTTGGAACTATTGAATACATATCATCCGACATAACATCACAAGACACCAAAAATTGTAATATTCGGATACAGGGAGCTCAAAATTGAAATTAAATACAGTGATCTCTAAACACGGTACAAATCAAGAATGTGATCGCGAGCGCACAAATTCTTCTAGTCTGTCCCACACCTCCAACGCTGCAGCCCTTTCTTGATGCCGATTGTTCTTACTAATCTGCCATCAAGAATGAAAAGCGTGGTTGGAGTGCAGTGCAAGTAAAGAGATGAAAGAAAATAGGAAGACAGCGTAGCAGTAGTTTAAACAAACAAGCACCCAAAAAAATGTAAGGCAAGGAACAAGTAATTGCAACCCACCGAGATAATCTTTACATGCCACTACTTCACATGTTTTGCTGACTCAATACTTGCAGCAATTTGAAAAAGGGTGAGTATATTACAATAAGCTAAGAGAATAGTAATTTAGATTCTTTAAAAGACAATTGAAACGAAAACAAAAAAATAACCTACTTTTATTGAAAATTTAACATGATCTTTAAAAGGCCAATCCTTGAACTGCCAATCCTTCCCCAAGACGAAAACCACAATCACGATCCCAATCCTCGGGTTTAAGGGCAGAGGGCTTATCCCTAACTTCATAAGCAGTAACAACTCTATCCCTACTAAGCTTCTTCTGAACAGTAACACAATCAGGCCTAACACCTTTCATCTGCTTAACCTTAACATCAGTAGATATATAAACACCATCCTCCAAAAACTCCTTAACATTATAAGTAGTAATCAAAGTCTGAAAAGCACTAGGAACCAAAATAATAGGAACACCTTCCCCAATTTTAAGATGCATTTTAGGTTTAGGAGTTGCATCATATCCCAATTCATCCCCAAAATCATCAGAACCACCCATAATTCGACTCTTAGCAACTAAACCATCTTTCCTCTAATGAGATTCCATCCTCTGCCGCTCTTACTCGCGTTTCGTGGCAGCAACAAGTACGCCGTAGAAATCACGATTCTTACACTCGAGTAACGATTCTCGATCCTTGAGAGGCTTTTCAACGGTTCTGATCATGGAAATAAAATCCAACGGTGGATCTTCAACTACGACTGCTTCGTTTGATTGTGGAATTAAAGATGATTGTTGCTGTTGCTGATTGTGGAGAGAGGAAGGATCTTCGAGGGAAGGTTCTTCAAGAAGATATTCGATAGAAGCAGTGGTTGAGAGAATTCCTTGAAGATAATTCAGAATAGGTTTCCGATCAGGGAGAGTGACGGAGGGAATGCTTAAAGCTAAGGTGTTTTGGAAATACTCAATGTGTTTGAGATGGTGGTTTTTGATGTAGTGAACTAGGGTTTCGAGAGTGTAGCGGTTACCTTTGGTGGAACGGTAGGCGGTTTCGAGAGAGGAAGGAAAGGTGTATTCGTCGCCGAAAGGGAAATCGCCGTTAATACGAACGATTTTGTCTAAGTCACCTCGCATAGTGAAATCACGAAGAAGTGATAGTGGATCCATCTCATTCTCATTGGATTCATGGTTTACCGTGTGCAACCGAACATACCTCCTTCTCACAACTATTGCTTTTTGTTATGCTTACGAAACTAGCATCACTTATATCATCATGTGAATCCCATTATTCGATGTTTGTTAACATGTGAAGCAATTTTTAAGGAATACAAAAATTTAAATTTTGTATTTGAAAAAAAAAAATTAGATGCTGAATATCATTGTTATTATATAATTCGTGCGGGCCTGCAATATTAATAAATCGTGCGGGACTGCAATAGGTGGTATTGGTAATAAGTACTGGTCTGTGAGAGACTGTACAATTACAATTTTTTACTCCCGGAGAGTTTGATTTGAATTCTGACTCCATGCATTGTGGCATATACGCATCACATTAGGGTGTTTGACACACGAGTCGTGTTTGATTCAAGATTATGATTGAGCGTTTGAACTCAAGTTGTCGTGGTGATGGTGCTATAATTGCTAAGTGTTATGTTTTGGAATTGTGTGTAAGTGTGATTGATTGCAAAACCATTTCGAAACCTAAGTTGTCGTGGTGATTGTGCTATAATTGGTAAGTATTATGTTTTGGAATTGTGTGTAAGTGTGATTGATTGCTAAACCATTTTGAAACTAAAGTTGTCGTGGTGATTGTGTTATAATTGCCAAGAGTAGATGTTTTGGAATTGTGTGATAGTGTGTTTGAGTGCAAAACTATTTTGAAACTTAAGTTGTCGTGGTAATTGTGTTATAATTGCTAAGTGTTTTGTTTTGGAGTTGTGTATAAGTGTGATTGATTGCAAAACTATTTCGAAACTCAAGATGTCGTGGTGATTGCGCTATAATTGTTAAGTGTGATTGTTTGGATTTGTGGGTAAGTGTTGATTGATTTCGAAACCCTTTGAAAAGCTGAAAAATGCTGAATTTTGTTGTTTTTCTGCTGCTGTCTGATGTGTATTCGAATACAGCAAGCTGTATTTGAATACAGACATGCTGTTTTTGCCACTGATTTACTGTGTAGTCGAATACAGACTGTTGTAGTCGAATACAGACATGTTGTTTTTGCTGCTGAATGCTGAAACAGCCTTGTATTCGAATGCAAAGATGCTGTATTCGAATACAGCAGTGATGTTTTGTTAAAAACTTCATTTGTCAACCTTGTTTATGAATTTTTAGCATATGGAAACCCTTTTTAAGGTGCATGCTAAGTTGAAAGGTTATTTTGTGCATTTAAAAACTTAAATGTTATGTGTTAATTGTTAATTTCGGTTGGTGATCCTTTACAACTATTGTGGAAATTTGGGCTTTGCCCTCAGATAAGAACCAGGACCATTCTACCAGTTCGTACCCTGTGGATGGGAATGTAGTTGGAAACACCTGACTGAAGCTATGTTAGGAGGATCTTGCGGGGCGCGTGAAGATCACTCAGGATGTATAGTTTTTTGTAGAATGATTAGATTAGGTTGACGTATAGGGACTAGATATCTTTCTTTTGGGATGTGTTTAATTTAATTTGGAGGACTGTACCTATACCAATATTGTCAGCATGACATTTTATTTTTGATGGGTCACATGTACCACTTTTTGATGTGTAAATACATTGGATTCGTATTACAAAAACTATTCCGCTGCTTGTAAATTATGTTGATTTAATTGTCGTTGTGTTATGACTTAAATATTTATCCAAATGTATTTTCTTTCTTTATTTCTTTGTTTTGAAAAAAAAAAATACACTCTCGCAGTTAAAATTCGGGGTGTTACACTACCACTTATCAATTATCATTTATCCCCTATCCCCTATCACATATCACCTATTACCTATCAGCAATCACCTATCACCTATCACTAGGGATGACAATTAGACCCAGACCCAATGGGTACCCGCAAAAAAAAACCCACAATAAGTAGGGTAAAAATCCGCATAATGGGTATGGGCACGGGGATGAGTAATTACCTGTAAAATTAAGCGGATATGGGTACCCACCCCTCCCCGCACCTACACTTATATAAATATATTATTTATTTATAATATTAATGTTTAGTTAAATTAATTATTTTCCTTTATGTTTTAATATCTATTAAAATCATTGGACCATTACAATAGTTATAATCAAATCAAAAGATAATCGTTTGCAAACTTTTTAAGAATTTGACTATGATGAATAATTAATAATTGTGACTTTATAACTAAGAGTTATATCTTATTAATCGTGTCTTTATAATTATACTTGCAACTTCTTATCTATCGTTTTTACTGATCTCAAATAATATTGTCGTAAGACTTGAAACTTGGTAAAATATTCTTATGGATATTTGAATGTGTATTGTAATGAGAGTTCATTTGAAATGTTTTGAGTTAGAAAATATTTTGGTTTATAATACTTTATGATTGAATTTATGATATTTGGATAACTTTTGAATTTAATCAAAAAATAATATTTATTGATCGATCTATTTTAGTTAAAATGTGGGTAATGGGTATGAGTACAGACACTTAGGTAACCAGAGGGTAAGGGTACGGGTATTAAAGTTAATACCCAAGATGGTATGGGCACGGGTATGGGTATTTTTTTAAATTGCGGGTATGGGGATGGGTACTATAGTACCCTACCTAAACCCTACCAATTGCCATCCCTACCTATCATCTATCACCTAAAACCTATCACCTATCACCTATCACCTATCCACTATCAACTATCATTTATCACCTATCACCTATCACCTATCACCTATTGTAACATCCCATTTTTTTGCAATTACTAAAAGTAAATTTAATACGTTAAACAAAAGAAACTCCTAGAGCCAAAACTCTTGACGTTTTACTACCCAAACATAAATCCTACCTGGTCATAAACTTTGGACTTATGGAAAACTCACCAAACAAGTCTAACACTGATACAATAGTATATCGCATTTCTCCTATTGGTTTGACCGTGACATTATTCACTCAAGTAACACTATATGTGACATTCTGTCAAATGTAAGGGTCATCTCAAATTAAAAACTCATAGCAAATATGCATGCATATATAGTTGTTATAGCAAAAATATAAATAAATTATATATTTAATTTAACAGTTAAAAATCACAATGTACCAAATATACAAATAAACCAAAATGCACAATCTATTTGTTAGACTATATGTCAATGCATGATTCCGGAATATCATGTCCCCGCAAGGGCTTCGTGGATCTTTCCAAGCAACACCACTAACTCAAAATTCCCGCAAGGATCTGTGGTCTCCAACCAATTATGGACGCACCACACAACTTTGGGCTACAACAAATTATGGACGCACCACACAACTATGAATGCATGAATGTAGACACTTTTGTTAGTAACAATGTAGATCACTCAACCAGAGCGTCCAAAATCACTCAACTTTATCCTAAACCAAACTAGTTTATACACAAAGTAATCACCTTTAATAACCACAACATGTCAAGCACAACCATTATAACAATGTATCATATACCATACATTTTTCACAATTTAAACATGTTAAACACATCTATTATTAATATTCATTTTAAAGATAACACACAAATATAACCAATACATAACATCATAAAACATTTACATCACATAATTCAAGTAGGAAAGCGGATGGAGTGATGCCCTTACTGTTACCAAAGTTGTTTCTAGATTTATGTTTCACAAATTCTTGTCTCACTGGTTTCACACCAGATATTGTGCAAACACGGTTTTTCCCTTTGTGAACGTCGTTTCGCTGATTCGACCGTTGAAAACGAAGACCTGAATGGTATGAATCTACTATACAAAACTAAGCCCGATCCAATGGTTAACGAATGTGCAATCAATGGTTTTCTAAGACTGGTTTAACAAAATCGAGAATAGGGTTACTCATCTCTTTTCTCTTTTCGTGGTTGCGGGTACTATAGTACGGGTAGGGGTGCGGGTACTATAGTACTCACCCCGCCTCGCACCTGCATTTATATAAATATATTATTTATTTATTATATTAATGTTTAGTTTAATTAATTGTTTTTCTTTATGCTTTAATATCTATTAATATCATTGGACCATTACAATATTTATAATCAAATCAAAAGATAAACGTTTGCAAACTTTTTAAGAATTTGATTATGATGAATAAATAGTTAATAATTGTGACTTTATAATTAAGAGTTATATCTTAATAATCGTGTCTTTATAATTATACTTGCAACTTCTTATCAATTGTTTTTATTGATCTCAAATAATATTGTCGTAAGATTTGAAACTTCATAAAATATTATTATGGATATTTGAATGTGTATTGTAACGAGTGTTCATTTGAAATGTTTTGAGTTAGAAAATATTTTGGTTTATAATACTTTATGATTAAATTTATGATATTTGGATAACTTCTGAATTTAATCACAAAACAATATTTATTGATCGATCTATTTTAGTTAAACTGTGGGTAATGGGTATGGGTACGAATACTTAGGTACCCAGAGGGTAAAGGTAAGGGTATTAAAGTTGATACCCAAGAGAGTACGGGCACGGGTATGTATATTTTTTTAAACTGCGGGTATGGGGACGGGTACTCTAGTACCCTACCCAAACCATACTCATTGCCATCTCTAGTTTTGGGGGCCTTGTTTTTTGAGGTCTTTTAAATTATTAATTTTTTTGGCCCCTCCAACATGTGGGCTGGGGCCAATAATTAGGGGGCTTGTCAAATTGACAGCTCTAGTTAAAGCACCCAACTCATAATTGGCGAAGTTTTAGGTTCAATTCCTACTGGATGCATGCCAATGGAATCCTCCCTCCAACAAGTATATTTTTGTTTTTGTTCAAGAATAAAATATTATTTGAAATATTACATTCTGAATTGGATGAAATAAGAGGAATTGATATAGTATTTTGTAGGCTTAATTGCAGTTTCGGTCCCCCTATTTTAGTTGAATTGCGAATGTAGTCCCCCCATTTTGTTTCTCCTCAGTTTTGGTCCTCCAAACAGATTTTTGGTCCAAAACTTGATGAAATTTCATTTTCAAAGTCGTACTACACCATTTATAATCATAGATTTCAAGTACAATTGTTGCGAATGAGATTATTAGACATTGTGTGACTTAAATAAATGCAAAAAAAATGAAATTTCATCAATTTTTGGGTTAAAATTCTGTTTGAGGGACCAAAACTGAGGAGAAACAAAATAGGGGGACTACTTTCGCGATTCAGCTAAAATAGGGGGACCAAAACCGCAATTAAGCCTATTTTGTAAATAGATAATTATCTTGACTACGTTCACTATTTCTTTATTTTCCGACTAACCCGAAAGAATAAAAGAAACATTTTTTTTTAATTTCATATTTTATTATAATAAAATATGAAATTTTTTATTTCAAGTATTTGTTTCAAATAACTTTTTTAACAAGAAGATAATTTGTTTCATTTGGTTTATTTTATATTATAAGAACTAATTAATTTACTTCAATATAAAAATTCCATTAATTTTATATTCTAATATTTATATTTATTTATAATAAATAATTGATTTGAAAAATTCCGTTAATTTTATATTCTAATAAAGAATTTATTTACTTAAATTTTTTTAGATCTGTAGTGGACCTTTTAGCTTAGTAGGATTTGAATCGAAAGGAAGTTCAGACCATCTATGAGAGAATAAAGAACCATTTGTGAGAGAAAGAAGAACGATTGGCTCTGTATCAATGGAATCTCATCATCCATACATAATTAATTGGTGTGGTATATTCAAAATAGAATATATGAACAGTAAAAAAAAAAAAAACTTGTATTCTTATAGACTAGAACTCATAGGGAATAAAATAGATTTATGAATGGAATAAAATATGCAGTTTTTACAGACAAAAGTATTCGGTTATTGGAGAAAATCCAATATACTTTTAATGTCGAATCCGGATCAACTAGGACAGAAATAAAACATTGGGTTGAACTCCTCTTTGGTGTCAAGGTAATAGCCATGAATAGTCATCAACCCCCAATAAAGGGTAGATGAGTTCGACCGAGACATACAATGCATTACAGACGTATGATCATTGCGCTTCAACCGGGTTATTCTATTCCACCTCTTAGAAAGAAAAGAACTTAAATAAAAATACACTTAATAGCATGGCGATACATTTATACAAAACTTCTTCACGGAATCTTTTGATTTATGGACAACATCACTGTAGTAAAGGTCGTAATGCCAGAGGAATCATTACCGCAAGGTATAGAGGGGGAGCTCATAAGCGTCTATACCGTAAAATTGATTTTCAACGGAATGAAAAAGAGATATATGGTAGAATTGTAACTGTAGAATACGACCCTAATCGAAATGCACACATTTGTCTCATACACTGGGGATGGTGAGAAAAGATATATTTTACACCCTAAGGAAGGCCTTGGATGTAGAAGATCATAATAGGAGTGATTCGACAGATTTAGATTCCTATATTATATATCCACTCATGTGGTATTTCGTTATATCATATATAATCTAACAATTTTACTATATATATAAGATCCATCTGTATAGATATCATCATCTACATCCAGAAAGCCGTATGCTTTGAAAGAAGCTTGTAGAGTTTGGCAAGGGGTTTTGATTGATCAAAAAGAAAAATCTAGTTCATCCGATATTCCCTTAGGCACAGCCATACATAACATAGAAATAACACCTAGAAGGGGTGGACAATTAGCTATGCAGGGGTTCAAGTATTATATTCATAATCATTATTTTTTAATGGTTGTAATATTTCTCAAAAAAGTTGAACATAAAATCTACCCATGTTAACATTTTTAAAATATTAATCACATTAAACCGAATCTAATCAACATTCTTCATCAAATTAGTTCAATTCATATTTCATGTGAAATTATTCATAAAACTAACTTTCAAGCAACTTTAATGAAATGCACTAGTTTTCCTTTGTCAAAAACAAGAGTTAACCCTATTTCATGGTTATGTATTATATGTAGGTTTTGTGCTATTTCTACACATATATGTATGATAAAATGTAATTTTAAATTTCATGTAGGATCTTACAATTAATTTTAGGATCTTTCCCTCTCCTCAATCCTAGGTAGGATCTCAATTTTGACAACTTTTATCCTAAGCTTTATGCCTATGGCTAAGTGCTTCCAGCCATCCAACATGAAAACAACGATTTAATTGACATCAAGAAGAGGTTCTTCTTAAATGAAGACTGTAATATTATGCTCCCCGAAAGATTTAAACAATTTATGCGGACGAACCAAAAAAGATGAAAAGCTTATATATATAGCAAAATTGAGGACACGTGTGCCTTCGGTAACTCTAGTCAAAATTCAGGTAAATATATCATATGCTGGAGTTGGCGTATCAAGGGCACATGCCAAGGCTGTCCCATAGATCATATGTTTCTCTTTTTTAATTAATTAATTTTTATAATTTTTTTTAAAGTAATTGATAAGTGATAGATATTTATTTAGTATATAATTTATACATAAAATTATAGTTAATGTATTATAGTTTTTTTTAATTTAATATATGTTCCTCATTTTTTTCCCTTCTATTGACAATGAGATGGTATAAATACCGCCAAAAACTCAATAATACTTCTATCATAGTTGTTCGGAAAAAAACTCTATAATAATTTGTTATAAGGGATAAATCTCACTTTATAAAGACGGTTTTGTAATATTTTATTCAAATATTATGTTTGAAAGAGTTAAATAAATTTTTGCTCTTTAAAAATATATCATAATTATTTTTAGTATTTTTAAATTTTTTCTTCAAATAATGAACAGTCAAATATTTTTCGTCATTAATTTTGGTCCCTACTTTTAAATTAATTCATGTGTATTGTCTAATGATTTTTACACCATAAAAATTTAGAATTATTTTACAAATAATGAATTAAATATCTTTTTAAAGATTTTTTATCACTTAAAATTTCATATTTAATACATTTTTAGTTAAAAAATTCTAAATTTCTAAAGAAGGTGTTCTTATAATGTTCTAAAGGTACATGCA
>JBBPBT010000183.1:3592622-3612841 GCA_037974875.1 Cicer bijugum
ATATATATATATATATATATATATATATAGTGTTTATAAATGAATAAATCAAAATTTGCTATAAGAGTGTGAGAAAATTGCTGCATTTTATAAGAATGAGAGTATATATATATA
Organism: Cicer bijugum; assembly: GCA_037974875.1. Classification (NCBI taxonomy): domain Eukaryota; kingdom Viridiplantae; phylum Streptophyta; class Magnoliopsida; order Fabales; family Fabaceae; genus Cicer; species Cicer bijugum. The sequence continues at coordinate 3,592,737 of JBBPBT010000183.1, forward strand.
TATAGTGTTTATAAATGAATAATTGTTAGTTTGACTATCGACTCGTTAGAATAACGGCTAATTTGATTAATGACTAGTTTGACTAACGGTTAGTTTGAATAACATATATTTTGAGTAACTACTAATTTGCATGATTAGTTTAACTCTAGACGTTTTTTCTATACATAATGTCTTTCTTCCTTTTCAATCACATAATGTCTTTCTTCCTTTTCAACCGTAATATTTTCAAGCCCAACTTAGGTTAAAAGTTGTGAAACCTAACACTGACATAGACTTAATCGATGATAGTTCATGTTCATAACAATTAAACTCGACATGTTGAGTATATTTGAGGTCTATCAAACATTCAGGGTTGGTCGGTGGGTACTAAAACATAGTAGATTGACCACGACATAACTTGAGCATTTTGCATAAAATTACAATATATATTGCTAAAAATTATATTGAGTGGGATTCATTTGACACATACTCATGTAATTTTGAAGTAACAAGATGAAAATTTGAGTAAAAGTTGTTGTAAAAAATAAAATGATTTATATATGATATGTGTAGGAAGGAAGTGATTTTTACATATGATACACATTGTTTTAATGATATTGATTAAAATTGTTTTCAAATGTGCAATCACAAAATGGCTTAAAATGTTAATTCTACTCTTTTCTTCATAGTAAATTTTGCAAATTGTTAGGTGACAATAAAAAAAAATAGAACACTGATTTATTGAAAAAACAAAGCACAAAAGTCAAATCCTCTTATTTTCCCATATGCATGAAACTCTGGTTGTCACAGTAGAGAATTGGTTGCATGATACAATAAAGACTCGAAAGCTTTAAGCTTTCCAGAAAAGGTAAATTGCATGTTCAACAAAATTAGCAAATTCCATTACATCTTAATTGACGCTTAAAATGATGTAATGAATAATCTCAAAGTTTGTTTTCACCAAACCCGTTGAAAAGTTTAATATTGCACACTGGATTATAAAGCAAAAAAATGTTTTTATGCAGTCCCAAAGAAAGGCTAATGATGAAATGAATTCTAAGATTGTGAACACAATTCAACTACCGAACACTACGATAAACATGCATCTCCTTGTATATTCTTCAACCTTGAATTTGGAGTTCATGGAGTTGATTGCACTATAGTCACTACATTTGGACCACCTGATCAGCTTGAAATATGGACAGTATGATAAAGATCAAATTTTAATTATTTTTAAATCTAAAATCAAAACTTGAAATATAAACAATTCAATCAAAAGACCAAATTAAACGAAGTATTTGTGTTTGACTGCAGTGCAGACTATAGTCGGAGGCAGCTGACTACAACAAATTTACATGTAGTCGGAGGCAGCTTACTACAACCAATCTCTATCCATATGATACATGTCATCTTATGACATATGTAGTACATTAATTTTGTCCAACTAATTAAAGATAATTCAAAAAATAATAATATTTATTTTATTATAATATATTAAATCTTATGTTTGTCATATATTATTTTATTTTTCTTTATGAAAACTTAAAAAATAAATATATAAAGATGTATATATTTATGACTTCATAATTATTAATACAAAAAAGTAAAATACATATAATGAAAATAAAAATGATATAACTAAAGATAATAAGGGATGCTGATTTTTCTTTATAAAACCATAATTATATTAACATTAGAGTAAATAATACACAATGATATATATTTAATTAATTAATAAAAAAATCCGATTGTCTTCTCTGATTATTATGATGCAGAGAGAAGAAGACAAAATTTTGAGTTTTAAGCAGAACCATAAAGACAACATTATGCAAAATGAGAGACACATCTAGAGAGAAACCTTAACTCATCCAAAATCTACTTTATTTCTCATATAACACAATCTTTTTGAAAAAAAAAACGTGAATGCATCAAATATGGAGAAGAACTCAGATTATGAACAAAGAAAATAAAATATAAAGAAGGAAACTAATGGAGAAGCAAAAAGGCATAACACGAAAGCAATTTAACAAGTGAAAAACTCTATAAATACATATTTATTTGTTTTCAAAAGAGAGACATTGAGGGAGATTTAATACTAACAAAAAAACACAAGAAAAAATAAAACAAAGAAGAAAATTGTTCTAACGTTCCTATCTAGTTGATACCACCATGCACGCTGCATCTATCCTCACTGTGACCTATGGTATTCGGAAAGACATGTACTTTCTCCCCTCTTCATGTTTTTGCTTTTCTTTTCGAATTTTATGTTATTGAAAGATGTGAATTTCATTCTATTGGAAACTAAAATTTGAAATTAGAATTTGATTGTTTGAAAAATGAAAACTTTTGTTTTTTCTGTTATTGGTGTTTTTTGTTTAAGATCTTTTTTTCTCTGGAGTGTTGTATAGACAAGTTTTTATTAACTTCTTTTTTCTTTGATATTTTTTTGTAAAGACATGACAGCATAGAATACATGCTAATATTCCTACTTTTTTTTTCCTTGGTGTTTTTCGTATAGATGTGATTGATCCTACTATACGTTACCTAGTAATTAGCACATATTTTCATACAACTATTATGTAAATATTGCATGCCATTTAACATAAATAATTTCGTTTAATGGATATAGTTAATTAATATTTAGCCTCATTTATTTCATTGGTAAGTAATTTTAATAGATTTTTTTTTTTTAGTTTTGGTTTGTGTTATTTAATATTAAAATGAGTTTTGTTTCCATTATTTAATTAAAATTGGTGGAGTTGTGTTTCTTTAGTATTAAAATGAGTTTTATTTCTATCACTTGTTTAATTAAAATGTGTATTACAACAAACTCCCACTTAGGGGTGCGAATAGGCCAGACTTTGAAAGGCCTGAGCCTGGCCTACGATTTATTTTTTCGGCCTAAGCCTGGCCTTTTTAATAGTTTGGCCTGGCCTGGAAGCCTTTTTAAAAGCCTTTTTAAACGAATCAATTATTACTTCTTAAACTAATAAGGAACAACTACTAAGTGAACGGTTACCGAATATAAAACGACTACCAAATATTTAACTGCTACCGAATATAGAACGACTACTGAATATGGAATGATTAGTAAGTGATTGCCTAATTGATAAAATTTAAAATAGAAAATAATATTATTAATATAATAATAAAAAATAATATTAATAAATAACAAATATACATAAGTCGGCCTGTTAGGCCTAACATGCTTTTTTATAAGCTTGAGCCTGACCTATTTAAATAAATAGGCTTTAAAAACAGCCTGAGCCTAGCCTTTTTATTAAATAGGTCAGGCCAGACCAGGCCATAAGTAGGTCAGGCCAGGCCAAACCATAAGTAGGTCAGGCCATAGGCCCCTACGGACGGCCTAGCCTATTCCCATCCCTACTCCCACTTGTATATAATATTTTTTGTTCTATTATTTGATTAAAATTTATTTTGTTTATTTAATAGATTAAGCTACAAGTTCATATATTTCTTTCGCTGTTATTTTATTTTTGTGTGTTTATTGTTGATTTTATTTCATAGAATTATTTAAACTTATTTATTATTTGACATCAAATTTTAATTTTTAAAAAGAAAATAAAATTAAAAATATAATCAAATATTAAAAGAATGTAAATTTCTTTTAATTTTTTTTAGTTGTTAGGACACAAGTTGTGATAGCTAGGTAGTCCTAAAACTTGTTTTGGTTAATAAATTAATCAATAATCTTTTTAATCTGAATTGTTAAGACACAAGTTGTACCACTTAGTGATTTTAAACTCATATCTAAACCGAAAATAATTATTTATATCAAACAATTTTTTTTCTTCTGTCAAAACAACTTTTTTTTTTCATCAACAACAAAACAAATTATCTTTTAAAAGCAATTAACATATCCCCATTTTCTATCCAATAACTATGTACCTTTGATTTCTTCAAGACACCACATAGGAGCAATATCATACTCTTGTCAGCAATATTAAAAAAATAAATTTATTTTTCTCTCTCTTTCTTAAGCATACATTTGTTCCAAAACCCCATTCAAAAAACAATTGATATTCATATTTAATAATAAGGAAAAATAAATATATTTAAGTTAATATTAATTTTCCATAATTAATTATAGGTAAACGTATTTTAATAGATGTCGTAGGGCGTTAATACCTTCCCTACTTATAATCAACTCTGGAACTCAAAATTTAGTTTTAAATACTATTTTTGTTTTTTTAAAGGATTTCCCAATGTTTTTCTCTATTTTAAATAAGCTTTGATGACGACTCTGTTAGACATATGGCTATTTGTTTGACATATGTTCACTCGTTTTTGAAGTTATTGACAAACATACACTTTTAAAATAAACCTAACAGTGTGAATTGAGAAAATTTCAGAAAAGTCCATTCAATCCTACAAGCTTGAAACATTGCTTGGAACTCAAGAAATCAACAAAACCTTGAAGATCTACAAGCTAATCGATTAGTAAAATCGATTCTCTAAAAGGGTTGGATGATATTATAATGTCTGGAATTAATCAATCGATGGGCACAATCGATTTGCACACTTTATGAAAGTTCAAACAGGCTATCAATCGATCAGGCAAATCGATTGGTACACTTATCAGAAAATAAATTGTGCAAGTCAGAAAGCCAATTTGCCACAAATCGATTAGGCAGATTGTAAGACCCTTAATTTTAAATCCTAAATTATACAATTTTAGGGTATTTTGTGTTGAGTTTCTTAGACTATTAGTCCAATTTTTGGTATTTAGTGAGTTAAATGCCAAAAATATATTTTTGGAAATTGGATTAAAATTATTTGTCGGAAAATAATTCATTTACGTTACGAAAGATTTAATACTGGGCAATTTTGTTAAAAATATATCGGGTTGCTGAAAATTGTACCGGTCAATTGAGTTGCGACAATAGTAGATATTTTTGACAAAAAGTGGTTTGGAGAGGTTATGGGTGAAATTGTAATTTTAATAAATATCTAGATATTTGTTAAGTTATAATTAATATATATATATATATATATATGTATATGTTTGTTTGGAGGGAAAAGGAAAAGAGGTAGAAAAGAAAGAAAGGAAATAAGAAGGAAAGAAAGACAAAGGAGAGAGAAAGAAACATTTCTCTTCTTTTTCCTCTGCCCGCGCTCACGCCACCTTCTCCCTTTTTCTTCATCCGTTGGTTTTGCTTCCTTTTTCGTTCTTTGACTTCAAGAATAGAAACCCAAGGATTAGTGGATAAGAGAGCAAGGTTTTCTCAGCTTCATACTTCCCCGTTGTTTCGAAAACGAAGAAAAACGGTATTAGGGATTCAAACACAAATATCCCCGTTTCACCTAGATCTAAGCTTCGTTTCACGAAGAGATAGAAGGGAAAGTTGCTCACTACCATGCTATGGTGCTAAGGGACCAACTTTGGAAGCGGCATTGCAAGCGGAGATTTTACCGGATTTGATCGCGGTACTGTAATCGCACGTTACAACTAACATGAAGGTAAGGGCTCCTTCCAAACTTTTAGTTTGCATTTAGGGACTTATCTGTGGTTGTGTGGAAAAGAATTTTGTTAGGGTTTAAGTGTTGATTTGGGAAAATCTATCTAAGGCTTTATGTGTAAAATCTTAGAGTTAGGTTTTGGTTATATTGATGAATGTTTCGTGGAAAATGAATTTAAACTCATTTATGTATGATTTTGAGTAAATGAAACTTGTGTGTTTGAGTGGTGGATTGTGTCGATTTGTGTTCGTTGTTTTTGACGTGTTCTTAGTTAATACTGATGAAACTTGAGATGTGTTTTGTGTGGTTTGTGTGGAAAATGATTTGGTGTGAATTATGGATTGAATGTGAAAGTATGTTTGAGTTTGTTTTGTGTGGAATTTGAAAACCATTAAGTTAAACGAGTATTAAGAATGGGGAATCTCTTAATGTCTTGTTTACTTAATGTGAGTTTGTGAAAATCGTTTAAGTTAAATGAGAATTAAGAATGGTTAATGTCTCGTTTACTTAATGTTGTTTTCAAAATCGTTTAAGTTAACTGGGCGTTAAGAATGGGGAATCTCTTAATGTCTTAGTTACTTAATGTTGTTTGAAAATCGTTTAAGTTAACTGAGCGTTAAGAATGGGGAATCTCTTAATGTCTTGGTTACTTAATGTTTGTTTTGAAAATCGTTGGAGTTAAAAGAGTATTAAGAATGGGGAATCTCTTAATATTTCTGTTTGCTTAATGTGTGTTTGTTTGTGAAAATCATTAAGTTAAATGAGTATTAACGATGGGGAATCTCTTAATATCTGCGTTTACTTAATGTTGTCGTGAAAATGATTTTGTAAAGAAATGAATTGTCGAGTCAAGGTGATGCCATGTGATTTGTTGGTTCATCTTGTTTGTGTTGAGATTGTCGCGCCAAGGTGATGCCATGTGATTTGTTGGTTCATCTTGTATGCGTTGGGATTGTCGAGTCAAGGTGATGCCATGTGATTTGTTGGTTCATCTTGTCTGTGTTGAGATTGTCGCGCCAAGGTGATGCCATGTGATTTGTTGGTTCATTTTGTCTGCGTTGGGATTGTCAAGTCAAAGTGATGCCATGTGATTTGTTGGTTCATTTTGTCTGCGTTGGGATTGTCGAGTCAAAGTGATGCCATGTGATTTGTTGGTTCATTTTGTCTGTATTGGGATTGTCGAGTCAAAGTGATGTCATGTGATTTGTTGGCTCATTTTGTCTGTATTGGGATTGTCGAATCAAAGTGATGCCATGTAATTTGTTGGTTCATCTTGTTTGTGTGGGTATTGCGTTGAAACCGTTAAGCGGTATGTTTAGAAATTATGTGTAAGTGTGTTTGATGCAAATTTGTGATTGTGTTGATTTCACTAAGAGTTATGTTTTGGAATTGTGTGATAGTATGTTAGATTGTAAAACGATTTCAAAACTCATAATGTCGTGGTGATTGTATGGATATTACTAAGTGTTAAGGTTTGGAGTGATGTTTGAATGTGATTGAGTTAGTTTAAGTATTTTTGAAAGAATATACAGGGAAATCGATTTACCCAATCGATTTGATGAGTTACAGGGGCCCTGTTTTGCACGAAATCGATTTACCCAACTGATTTTGTAAGTTGTCTTTCAAAATCATTTAAGAAATCGATTTGGTAAATCGATTGGATTCAAGTCAGGGGCTTTGTCTTCCAAAAATCGATTTGCTCAATCGATTGGATTCAATACAAGGGCTCTGTCTGTCAGGAAATCGATTTACCCAATCGATTGAGTCAATCGATTTACCCAATCGATTGATTTAAGCCCAGAGTTCAGTTTTCACTAAAAACTTACAGGAAATTGATTTCCCCGATCGATTGGCTTAGTGGAAAATCTTATTTTGAGTTAGATAATTGATTGCTCAATTGATTTATCAATGTTTTGGTGAGTTACGTATTACTTGATGGATTGAGAACTTTCTTTTGATTTCATTTACATTTGGCAAGCATTACATGAACTTTTAGCATATGGAAAATCCTTTTAAGGTGCATGCTAAGTTGAAAAGGTATTTTGTGCATTTAAAAACTTAAATGTTATGTGTTAACTGTTAATTTCGGTTGGTGACCCTTTACAACTATTGTGGAAATCTGGGCTTTGCCCTCAGATGAGAGCCAGAACTATCCTACCGGTTCATACCCTGTGGATGGGGATGCAGATGGGAATGCTTGACTGGAGCTACGTTAGGAGGATCTCACGGGGCGCGTGGAGATCACTCAGGGTGTTTAGTGTGTTTTGTAGAATGATCAGATTAGGTTGACATAGAGGGAACAAATGTCTTTCTTTTGAATAGTGTTTATTTTAAATTGGAAAATTGTATCTTTACTAATATTGTCAGCATGACAGTTTATTTTCGATGGGTTCCATGTACCATTTTTTTAGGTGTAAATACTTTGGATTCATATTTCGAAAAACTTTTCCGCTGCTTATAAATTGAAATGACTTAAATATTTAGCCAAAGGTATTTACGTATTTATTTCTCTGTTTTACTTTAATTTCTTTTGAAAAAAAAATACACCCTCGCTTTGAGAAAAACGGGGTGTTACACAGATCGATTGTTTAATTCACCAAGACTGAACTGATGGTTTACATCGGTTAGACAAATCGACTTGAACACTTATTAAAAATTAAAATGCGCAAGTCAGTAGCTTACCTTGCAAACTAGTCGATTTGGAAAATTGATTATTCAATCATTTTTTTATGTTATATTTTGTCTACATCGATTGACCAAATCGAATGTGAATGTACCAGAACCAAACCAATGCTAATAAAGCGATTAGGCAAATCGACTTACCAAAATATATTTGAAAATGACCTTGGTCTGGAACATCCATAATCGATTAGTTCAATCTACTTACTTACTTCTGTTATATTGAAGTTGGTATCAATCGACTTGGTAAATTGATTGACTGAACCAACTGGTTGTAATGAGCTTCAGACTTAATTTTAAAATCGATTAGGCACATCGATTTGTGAAAATCACTGTGTCTCTGGAACCAGTGAAATCGATTGACTAAAGCGATTGACACAAAAAGTTTTAGAAACAGAGACGACTGTAATGGTTGAATCGATTACATACATCGACTGTTTTGATCTCGTTGTTTGAACAAAACATCCCAAGTCGATTATGAACATTGATTCAGACATGCACATTCATCTCAGTCTGAAGAACTCATTTAAAAGAATCGATTCGTTAAATCGATTATGTTGTGCAGTTTCAAGATTCAAGAAAAACAAGATTCGCGAAATCGATTTAATAAATCGATTAGTATGCTTTATAACTTTAATGAATTGATTGGCCAAATCGATTCATATGTTCTTTTTCCTGAAACTATATAAATTGCTTTCATACTCTTCTTCTCATAATGTTACAATACACAATAGCCAACATAATAACTTTGATAATTCTTTTCGGAGCTACGACACATGAGATAACTCTTTCTCAACCAATATCAATTGAACATCCTTTTTCAATCATGGACAATCAACTTGTGATCATTAAGGATTGGAAAAGACCGATTTGAGAAAGATTTCTTTGAGAAGAAGTAAGATCAAGAAATTTGTATATTTGATGTGTTTCATATTTTGTAATACTTTTTTGTAACAAATTACTCTGCGAAAATCCAGCTGCGACTGGTGGCGTTCTTCGAGGTTGAGGGCTGTCAACAAGGAGACGTTTGACTGAATTCTTGATCAAGTTTATGGGACATAAACTTGGGAATTCAGGGAAGGGAAAAGATAGAACGGGTAGAATAGTTTAAGATTGGTGCGAGGCACACCGTAATAATCTGTAAACTAATTCTAAAAAGGTTATATTGGATAGGCTGAGATCTTGTTGGATCTTGGGACTGGATGTAAGCTGTCAAGGGACAGCTGAACCAGTATAAATCACTGTGTATATCTTTTTTCCCTTATCTTGTTTACATTCCGCAATTATTTCGTTTCGAACATTGATTAATTGTCTTGATTATAATTGCATTTAAACACGCATTCTTAATAATCAATCTTGTCAAATGCATCTCTCCATAGTTACCATGATCCATATAGTTTTGACATTCATTAGAATTGTAAATTAGGGACCGTATTCAATTTGGTGTGAAATAAAAATTGAATTTATTAATCCGCTGTGCATTCATATTAGATTAGACATCATTCTGCATAATTCTTCAGAGAATCAGAGGTCATATACACCAACAATTGGCATCAAGAGCCTGCCTTTTTTTTAAGAAAAAGCTTGTTTTTCAAAAAGGATCATGACTTCTGATTTCCTAAGAGAAGGTGCATCATTAGTTAGACCTCCTGCATTTAACAGAGCCGCATACATGTATTGGAAACAACGTATGTTAATTTTTCTTGAAGCTAGTGGTATTGACATTCTAGATGCTGTAGAAAATGGACCGTTTGTGCCAACCATAGCAGGTACCGGTGAATCAGCAATCCTAAAGCCTAAAAGTGATTGGACTGAGGATGATAAAAAGAAAGTTGGGTACAACCCCAAAGCCAAGAACATTATCACTGCAGCCTTGAGTCATGATGAATTCTTCAGAGTCTCGAATTGCAAGACAGCAAAACAAATGTGGGACACTCTTCAGCAGACGCATGAAGGAACCACAGACGTAAAGAGAGCTCGTATAAATACCCTCATGCACGAATACGAATTGTTTAGCATGAAGAAAGAAGAATCAGTGAACGACATGCAGACCCGATTTACGCATATAGTCAACAACCTGAATGCCTTAGGCAAAGAGATAGACAATGATCAGCAAATTGGAAAGGTAATGAGATGCTTGACTAGGGAGTGGCAACCAAAAGTCACTGCCATTGCAGAATCGAAAGATCTAGGTAGCATGACTATAGCTACATTGTTTGGAAAACTGAGGGAGCATGAAATGGAACTACATAGACTCAATGAAGCTGAACTAGGTAACAGAAAACGAAAAGGATTGTCGTTGAAAGCTCAAACAAATCAGTCCAAATCTGAACATGAGAGCAGCTCAGATGAATCTAGCAGTGAAGATGATGAGGAACCTGAACTTGGACTACTTGTCAAAAAGTTTAGAAAATTTCTAAAAAAGAAAGACAGTAAATTCAGAAAACAATCTAGCTCAAAGAACAATGACAGTAAAACAATCACATGCTATGAGTGTGGAAAAATTGGTCATATCAAGGCTGATTGTTACAAGCTGCAGAACAAGAATAGAAATTCCAAAACTAAAGGCAAGGAACCAGTCCAGAAAAACAGAAAAGCATATGTTGCATGGAATGACAATGAAGAATCCTCCACATTTTCAGAAACTGAAGAAGCTAATATGTGCCTCATGGCTAACACGGATTCTGAACCGGAAAGCGAGGTAAATTCCCAATATAATCCTTCTTTTGATGAACTGCAAGATGCATTTAATGAATTGCATGATGAATATGTTAAATCTGTTAAGCAATTAATTAATACCAAGAAAATGCTTGAACAACAATGCATGTTGCATGATCAAATGAAAACTGATTATAGGAATATTGAGGACTTGTGTGAACAATTGAAAAAGGACTCGCATGATAAATCTACCAAATGCATTGAACTTGAGAATTCTGTTGCATTATTGAAGTCTGATTTATTGAAACTTTCTAGTAGCAAGGATAAATTGAATGATATTCTTAGCAACCAGAGAAGTGTCAATATAAAATCTGGACTTGGATATAACAAGAATATGCATGCTAATCATAATAGAACTAAACATGGCATAGGATATGGTAATGTTAATCATAACCAAAAATTTGTGAAACCTAGCCACATGCATAATGCTTTTGTCAAACCAAAACAATATGCCTCCTTTGCTGTCACTTGTCATTTTTGTTGTAGAAAAGGACATTTTGTCTACAACTGCAAATTAAAAAGACTTGCAAATAGAGGATGCAAACAGATTTGGAAAATTAAGACAAAAAATGTTAAAACTGACCCCCCAGGACCCAATTTGAATTGGGGACCTAAATTTAGTTTCTAATTGTATTGCAGGTATGCTTGAGATCCACTAAACACCAATGGTATCTTGATAGTGGATGCTCAAAGCACATGACAGGGGACAAGTCAATGTTTCTGTCCCTGAATTTAAAAGAAGGTGGATTTGTAAAATATGGCGATAACAACAAGGGCAAGATATGCGGTGAAGGTAACATCGGAAACGAATCAACTGCCATAATTAAAAATGTCTTATATGTGGAAGGGCTGAAACATAATCTTCTAAGTATAAGTCAGCTATGTGACAATGGATTTCAAGTAAGCTTTTCACCACTTTCTTGCATAATTGAGAACAAGCATGATAAAAGTATGAAATTAGTAGGTGATAGAATTAATAACATTTACATGCTGGACTTGATTGCTATGCCTGTTGACTCTACTTGTTGCTTATTATCTAATGCTGATGAAACTTGGTTATGGCATAAACGCATTGCACACATTCATGTAGATCATTTAAATAGACTTGTTAGCAAGCAGTTAGTCATAGGCCTTCCCAATAGAAAGTTTTCTAAAGATAGGCTGTGTGATTCTTGTGAGAAGAGTAAGCTTGTCAAGTCTACTTTTCCCCCAATTGATATGGTCAAAACCAATAGGGTTTTGCAACTTATCCACATGGATTTGTTTGGACCATCTCAGATTAGAAGCTTTGGTGGCGACCTGTATGGATTTGTGTTAATTGATGACTATTCTAGATTTACTTGGACTTATTTTCTAACTCATAAAAGTGACACATTTTCTGTTTTCAAAAAGTTTGCAAACTTGGTTCAAAATGAAACAAGTCAGAAAATTATGTCTATCAAAAGTGATCATGGAGGTGAATTCCAAAATGATTCTTTTGACACTTTTTGTGAAGAAAATGGCATTCATCACATGTATTCTGCCCCTAGGACACCACAGCAAAATGGTGTTGTAGAGAGGAAGAATAGGTCCCTAGAGGAGTTAGCTAGGACCATGCTGAAAGATTCAAATACTCCCAAGTATTTCTGGGCTGATGCAATTAACACTGCCACACATGTTGTCAACAGGGTTTTGATTAGGCCTATACTTAAGAAAACTCCTTATGAGTTGTTCAAGGGTAGAAAGCCTAATATTTCTTACTTTAGAGTATTTGGTTGCAAGTGCTTTGTTTTGAATAATGGTAAAGAACACCTAGGCAAGTTTGATCCCAAGGCAGATGAGGGTATCTTTCTAGGTTATTCCCAAAATAGCAAAGCCTATGGAATCTATAACAAGAGGACAAAAACAATAGAAGAGTCTGTTCATGTGAAATTTGATGAAACTTTTAAAGAAAACTTGAACAACACTCCTTCCATTGGTGATGCCCCCTTAGATGAAGTTATAGAATCTGACCCTTTAGAACCCAAGGAACCTATACCTCCAACAAACAGTGACTGTGTTGAACCTATTAGGAAAGATGAGTTACCTAAGGAATGGAAGTTCAATAGAAACCATCCCATAGATAACATCATAGGTGACATCTCAAAAGGGGTAGCCACTAGAAGGAACCTTGGAAACTTTTGTAACCTTACAGCCTTTGTATCTCAGATTGAGCCTAAGAACATTAAGGAAGCCCTGCTAGATAGTGAGTAGATACTTGCTATGCAAGAGGAGTTGAACCAATTTGAGAGGAACCAAGTGTGGCAGCTAGTACCTAAACCAGAAAATAAGCACATCATAGGAACTAGGTGGGTTTTTAGGAACAAACTAGATGAGAATGGTGTGATCACAAGGAACAAAGCTAGGCTAGTAGCCAAGGGTTATAGTCAGGAAGAAGGGATAGACTTCGACAAACCTACGCCCCTGTAGCTAGGTTAGAGGCTATTAGGATTCTTCTTGCTTATGCTAGTATTATGGACTTTAAGCTATTTCAAATGGACGTTAAAAGTTCTTTTTTAAATGGTGAAATCCATGAGGAGGTATATGTTAGCCAAACACCTGGATTTGAGAATCCAGATTTTCCTAACCATGTGTTTAAGCTAACAAAAGCCCTCTATGGATTGAAACATGCTCCTAGAGCTTAGTATGAAAAACTGAGCAACTTCCTCATTGATCAAAACTTTTTAAGAGGTAAAGTTGACAAAAATCTTTTCATTCAAACTAATGGCAAAGATATCTTGCTGGTCCAAGTTTATGTGGATGACATAATCTTTGGATCAACAAATGACCAGTTGTGCAAAAATTTTGAAAATTTGATGAAAGGTCAATTTGAAATGTCTATGATGGGTGAACTGTCATACTTTTTGGGATTTCAAATTAATCAATCTAAGCAAGGTATCTTCATTAGTCAAACAAAGTATTGTAATGACTTAAAAAAGAAATTTTCATTTGATAGCTTCAAGCCTATAGATACTCCAATGAGTCAAGGAAACCTTTTAGATAGAGATGACATAGGCAAACCAGTGGATGTTTCTAGATATAGAGGCATGATAGGGTCGTTGCTATATCTCACAGCAAGCAGGCCGGACATTATGTTCAGTGTTTGCATGTGTGCGAGATATCAATCAAATTCTAAAGAGTCTCATCTTAGTGCAGTTAAGAGAATTTTCTGGTATTTAGTTGGGACTAGGTAGGAGCCTTAGATTGTGGTATCCTAAGGGATCAACTTGTTCTTTGGTAGGTTACTCGGATTCAGACTTTGCAGGTTGCAAACTGGATAGGAAAAGTACCTCTGGTACTTGTCATTTGCTAGGTAATTCACTTGTATCTTGGTTCAGCAAGAAACAAACCAGTATTGCCTTGTCAACAGCTGAAGCTGAGTACATTGCAGCTGGAAGTTGTTGTGCTCAGATCATGTGGATGAAACAGCATTATTTAGATTTTGGTGTGGACTTAGGAACTGTTCCCATCTTTTGCGACAACACAAGTGCGATCAGCATCACTAAGAATCCAGTTATGCACTCCCGGACCAAGCACATCGAGATTCGGCATCACTTCATCCGTGATCAGTTTCAAAGTGGTAACATCAAGTTAGAGTATGTCAACACAACTGAGCAGTTAGCAGACATATTCACCAAAGCATTGCCAAAGGAAAGCTTCCATCATATAAGGATGAAACTGGGCATAATAGATCCTAATCAGATCTAAGTTGTGTGTTTAATCGACTGGGAAAATCGATGATCCTGTGGTTACACAGGAAAATACCTTTATAGAATCGATTTCACTAGTCGACTTTACCCATAATATGTCTATTTTCTTAAGTTTTTTTAACTCGAAGTCGATTTGGAAAAGCGATTGGGTTATGTATGTTTGAAATCTTCATTCAAAATAATCGATTTGGACAATCGATGCTGATGCAACTCAGTCTCTGGACTGATATAAAAGATTTCTGAACAAGCTCGAAATCGATTTGGGAAATCGATTGTCAGAATTGGTTTGAGATTTTCATTTAAAGGATCGATTTGGGTAATCGATGCTGAGAAAAGTTAGCTTCTGATATGATTTGTAAGCTCTCTGAGCAAAGTCGAAATCGATGTGAGAAATCGATTTTTTAAACTTGGTTGAGTTCTTCACTCAAAAGAATCGATGTGGGAAATCGATGCTGAGATGAAATTCTACCTGAACTGCCATTTGAAGCTTCTGGACTGATACGAAATCGATTCGCGTAATCGATTAAGTAACTTTGGACATCGATTTGGGTAATCGACTGGCATTATTACCGTTACAGAATTTACTAGCCGTTACACGTCAGATTTTTGATCTTCCCCAGCAACGGTAACTAAATCGATTGGACCAATCGATTTGCGTACCCAGCAGTATAAAAGGAACAGTTTCAATCGAACCCTAACATCGATTCCTCTCATTTTCAGCACTCAAACCTCTGCAATCTCAGACTTCTCTCCTTGTTTTGAGCTATTCAACCTCCCTCTTTTCCCTCTCTACTTCAGATTACTACTAAATCATTAAAAATGGCAAGAGTTAAGCGTACTTCACCATCTACACCTTCCACTTCATCTTCTTCAAGTACACCATCCCCTCCACCAACTATTTCAAAACGGGTCTCCATTCCTACACATAAGATTGCAGCGCAAGATAAAGGAAAAAGCATTGCAATAGACCAAGGAAAATCAAAGAAAAGGAAGGACCCTCCAACTGAGAAGTTGCTGGCTGATGCAATGAAAGAAGTAACCCAGAAGAAGAAGAAGAAAAAGAGCACTTCTTCAACTCCACAAAAGAAGACTACACCCCAGAATAAATCAACACCGACACCAAAGGCCACTGCCCTTCAAAGCAAGCCAACTGAGGATTTCAAGCTTCCTCTAGCTTTCATCAAATGCAAGATTCATGAAGCAAGAGTTCTGGATTTCCAGTACTTCGACAACGATGGTTTTACTTTTCAAAACCATCTCAGATTTCATGGTTTGGAAGATTTTCTATCCTGTTCACTTGATGCTTATCTAAACCTGATTCGTGTATTTTACTCCACGTTCAAAATGACGGATTCTGGTTTCAAAGCAACGGTGAAGGACAAGAAAATTTCCATGACTTACGAGGAGTTCTCGAACCTATCGGGACTTCCGTACCATGGAAACTCTGTCGACGGCAGCACCGAAGCTGACACTGCTGATGACAGCTGGGAAGAGACTCTGGAGAGGCAAACAGGCGTGCAGGACCTGATGGTTGAAGGTTTTGTGGAATCCGTTTCACTTCCTATCGGCCAGATGAAGGTTCAGCATCGTATGCTGATGTATGCACTCACCCGGATGCTAGTCCCACGCTCCGGCAATCATGCAGTTGTCCAACGGTTGGACATAGTATTACTGTGGGGTCTGTGCAAGGGGCTCAAGATGAGTTGGGCATGAATTGTGCTTCGCCACATGCAGGAAGCAGCACAAGGCAAGCTGGTGCTTCCGTATCCACAGCTAATCACTAAGATTCTCACCCACTTCAAGGTCTCTCTAAAGGGTGAAGAATTGTCCAAAACCATTCTGACATTTGGTGAATCCATAGTGAACCAAATGCAGCTACGTAAACTGAATGGTATTTGGAGTCGACCTCAAGCTATTGCTGAACCAACCCAGCAAAGTGTTGAACCACCTGCTGCTGAGTCTGTTTCAGCTGGGTCTGAGGTGCTCTCCAAACTCCTTGAGTTTATGGCAGCTCAGGCGACTCACAACGCCAAAATGGAGGCGCTGAATGAAAGGATGGATGCTGCAATCCAGAAGATCCAAGCCGACCAGAATCAGATGGCACATGACATAGCAGCTATTCAGGAACATCTGGGCATTAAGTTGTCCTTCAGCGATGATGCTGAAATCGGAAGGCAAGCAGTTGAAGAGCAAACTCCTACTCATGTAGAGGTTGCTGTGACTCATGTTGAGGAGACACCTGCTGAGGGTAATACAGCGGTCTCAGCCTCATCCCCTGCTAATAATGAGGATCAGCCAACCATAGATGTTTAGGACCTTAGTTTCTTTTTGTTGTTTGTTTTTCTGTTTTGCCTTTCTGTGTAATTTTGTTTTTTGTTGGTTGTAATCTCTGTTGATAAATGAATATAATAGTGTTTGAAGTTTATTGCCTGTGTTAATTGTTGCTGCATTTCATTTCATTTAATCTTCATGACTTCCAATGCGTGCCATAATATGTTTTTGATTCTGTTTATTGCACTGATACAAGTTCCTTTTTGGTTATAATCATAATGAATCTCGTGCACTTGTTACTAATCCTCCTCTTCTTTTTGACTTAACTAACAAAGGGGGAGAGAAATTTTATAACTTGACTTGTACTAATAGTGGTTATCTTATCTTATATATTGTTTTATATATTGTTTTCTGCAATTTGCTTGGGTACACATATTCAGGGGGGGCCTTACAAAGTTTACAAGACTGTTTTATTTCAGTATATTCCCTTGAAATGTTTCTCAAGTTAAAAAAATTGCATGTTTGTCAATTAAATCAAAAAGGGGGAGATTGTTAGACATATGGCTATTTGTTTGACATATGTTCACTCGTTTTTGAAGTTATTGACAAACATACACTTTTAAAATAAACCTAACAGTGTGAATTGAGAAAATTTCAGGAAAGTCCATTCAATCCTACAAACTTGAAACATTGCTTGGAACTCAAGAAATCAACAAAAACTTGAAGATCTACAAGCTAATCGATTAGTAAAATCAATTCTCTAAAAGGGTTGGATGATATTATAATGTCTGGAATTAATCAATCGATGGGCACAATCGATTTGCACACTTTATGAAAGTTCAAACAGGCTATCAATCGATCAGGCAAATCGATTGGTACACTTATCAGAAAATAAATTGTGCAAGTCAGAAAGCCAATTTGCCACAAATCGATTAGGCAGATCGATTGTTTAATTCACCAAGACTGAACTGATGGTTTACATCGATTAGACAAATCGACTTGAACACTTATTAAAAATTAAAATGCGCAAGTCAGTAGCTTACCTTGCAAACTAGTCGATTTGGAAAATCGATTATTCAATCATTTTTCTTATGTTATATTTTGTCTACATCGATTGACCAAATCGAATGTGAATGTACCAGAACCAAACCAATGCTAATAAAGCGATTAGGCAAATCGACTTACCAAAATATATTTCAAAATGACCTTGGTCTGGAACATCCATAATCGATTAGTTCAATCTACTTACTTACTTCTGTTATATTGAAGTTGGTATCAATCGACTTGGTAAATTGATTGACTGAACCAACTGGTTGTAATGAGCTTCAGACTTAATTTTAAAATCGGTTAGGCACATCGATTTGTGAAAATCACTGTGTCTCTGGAACCAGTGAAATCGATTGACTAAAGTGATTGGCACAAAAAGTTTTAGAAACAGAGACAATTGTAATGGTTGAATCGATTACATACATCGACTATTTTGATCTCGTTTTTTGAACAAAACATCCCAAGTCGATTATGAACATCGATTCAGACATGCACATTCATCTCAGTCTGAAGAACTCATTTAAAAGAATCGATTCGTTAAATCGATTATGTTGTGCAGTTTCAAGATTCAAGAAAAACAAGATTCGCGAAA
Source organism: Cicer bijugum (assembly GCA_037974875.1). Classification (NCBI taxonomy): domain Eukaryota; kingdom Viridiplantae; phylum Streptophyta; class Magnoliopsida; order Fabales; family Fabaceae; genus Cicer; species Cicer bijugum. Next base: position 3,611,232 of record JBBPBT010000183.1, read on the forward strand.
TCGATTTATTAAATCGATTAGTATGCTTTATAACTTTAATGAATTGATTGGCCAAATCGATTCATATGTTGTTTTTCCTGAAATCGATTTAATAAATCGATTAGTATGCTTTATAACTCTTTCTCAACCAATATCAATTGAACATCCTTTTTCAATCATGGACAATCAACTTGTGATCATTAAGGATTGGAAAATATCGATTTGAGAAAGATTTCTTTGAGAAGAAGCAAGATCAAGAAATTTGTATATTTGATGTGTTTCATATTCTGTAATACTCTTTTGTAACAAATTACTCTGCGAAAATCCAGCTGCGACTGGTGGCGTTCTTCGAGGTTGAGGGCTGTCAACAAGGAGACGTTTGACTGAATTCTTGATCAAGTTTATGGGACTTAAACTTGGGAATTCAGGGAAGGGAAAAGATAGAACGGGTAGAATAGTTTAAGATTGGTGCGAGGCACACCGTAATAATCTGTAAACTAATTCTAAAAAGGTTCTATTGGATAGGCTGAGATCTTGTTGGATCTTGGGACTGGATGTAAGCTGTCAAGGGACAGCTGAACCAGTATAAATCACTGCGTATATCTTTTTTCTCTTATCTTGTTTACATTCCGCAATTATTTCGTTTCGAACATTGATTAATTGTCTTGATAATAATTGCATGTAAACACGCATTCTTAATAATCAATCTTGTCAAATGCATCTCTCCATAGTTACCATGATCCATATAGTTTTGACATTCATTAGAATTGTAAATTAGGGACCGTATTCAATTTGGTGTGAAATAAAAATTGAATTTATTAATCTACTGTGCATTCATATTAGATTAGACATCATTCTGCATAATTCTTCAGAGAATCAGAGGTCATATACACCAACAGACTCTATTAAATTCGAGAAACACTTGAAATTTTAGGCCGCGACAAAATCTTATTGACATAAAGTAAACTACCATTGTCAATCAAATCATTCAAATTTCGCGCCTGCACATGACAAACTACGAATTTGTCTTCTCTAAAGTGAACAACTCACTTTAAAGAATAAAGTAATTGATGTCAATCATTGATCATCAGATGAATGGTAATGATTTTGTATACATGCATAATCAATCTATTATATATATTTAAAACAGACTCCCGAATGCCACCTCATCATATTTTGCCACCTCATTATATTTCAATGTGTATCTCTTGAGAAGTATGCCCTCCTCCTTCAACAACTCTTTAATCTCTTTAATTCCTATTTTTCCTCTTTCTTCCACAATTTCTTTAATACCTCCAAAATCTATTTGATAATATTATTTTATAATAAATTTATCAATTATAAAATTATTTTACAATTATTTATAATAAATTTATAATTTATAAATTATTTTACAATTTGATAATAATTTATAATTTATATTATTATGAAATTATTTTATAAGTTATTTTATAATAAATTTATAAATTATTTTATAATATTATTAGTCATTTATAAATTATTTTACAATTTGATAATAATTTATAATTTATATTATTATAAAATTATTTTATAAGTTATTTTATAATAAATTTATAAATTATTTTATAATATTATTAGTCATTTACCAATGGTAATAATTTATATTATTA
>JBBPBT010000183.1:3613541-3651944 GCA_037974875.1 Cicer bijugum
TCTCATTCTCGCAATTAAAATATCATACTAATAAAACAAATAAATTTAGACTACGCTACAATATAACTCAACATTAATACTTTTTTAAAATAAAAAATATTAAATAACCAATCATATTTTTAAATTTTTACATCTTATTTTTGAGTTTATATTTTACATTTTATTTCATCAAATAAATACAAGTACTATTATATGTTGAAAAATAAATTAACAATCAAAGGTACAATGAATCAAATAATTATCCTATATAATAAATTATTATACGAATTCTATAAAATATTTTAAAAATTAAATTAGATGATTGTGATAAACATGATTTTCTCTCATTTTAATTTTTCTAGTCATATTCAATTATTACAAATCAATAAAGTAATATTATAAGATAACTATATTTATAATAAATAAAATATTACTTATAAAACTTATAAAATTAATTAATTAATATTCGAGCTGCGCGCGGGCCATAATCTAGTTATACATAATTATAATATCAACTATTAATCCACTCACTTCACCAACTTCTCACTTTAAATGAACCAAATCCCAAACTTCCATGAATAAATTTTAATTTTAAAAATCTAACTCCATCAGAACAACCGATATCATGCACTAGAGTAAGAATATGACCTAATCGCACATCTATGTAAACATAGAACCATTCTCTTGCATGATTTAATCAAAAATCAATCCATATAAAACTTTATCCACTTTCCATTGTCATTAATATTCTTACGAAAACTATACAATGCATCTAAAAACGGTTCTTGTATGTACAAAATTATTGACCAGATTTTATTTACCTCCCGCCAGAACTTTGAGTTAATAAAACTTAATTCCTTTAAAAATCAAATAGTTAAAAAAAAACTTGAATTTTCGACATGCACACAAAAGGAGATCACAAAACTTCCCATCTCTGCTTGTTACAGTAGAAGCTATTAAATCCGTGATTCCATTTTTCATAAATATCTTCATTAAAGAAACATTGAAGTACAATTACAAACATTAATATATATTGATTAATTTCAATTCATTTCCTTAAATTATTATTTGACCTCAAACGTGTTAAGTAGAAGTGTTAAAAAAAAAATCAAAAACTGAATTCGTTAATAAAAATTGAAACTTTTACAAAAACATTTTAAGAACCAAAACTAAACTAAACTGTTCTAAATCAAAATTAATTTTATTCCCCAAAGATCTCTCTCTATCTGTCTTCATGTCCCTCCCTCCTTCTGTCGTAGGGGACATGATAGAAATGAGATACAATGTCATTAGTCCAAATATGTGAAAATTATATAATTACAAGCAAAAGTCATAAGGTAATTAACGATGATATATAGATTGTAATAATTAAAAGCACAAGTCAGAATGTAATTAAACATCATCTTACATTGTGAATAGATGTTTCAAGCTTGAAAATACATAAAACATTCCTTAATTTGAACGTCTTACAGTAATATAGATTCTCATCAAAGATAAGCTACCTTGTTAACATCCCATAAAAAGAAAAAATATCTTCAAATGTCACAACTTCTATGAGATAATGCATTCAATAAATTGATGAGAACAGAGAAGTAGAGACTTTAAATGTTTGGATTTTGATGAGAACAAAGAACTATTTATGCACAATACCGCTGAAAACTAGAATTTAACAAAAGCTCAATTTTGCAAGCTTTAAAAAATAATGGTTTCAAACCAAATTTCCATCCAAAACTGGTTTTGAAAACCAGGATTTAATTAAAAAAAAATCAGTTTGCAAAACTAGATTTCTAAGTTGAACTTATTTTAAAAATAGTTTGGTACAATTTATAAAAAAATAGTTCGGTTTAATTCAATGCATATTATAACAATTCAGTTCATTTCAAATAAAAGCACTAAAGTTAAAAACAGTTTAGGTTGAAGTTTAATTAGTAAAACCAGTTCACTGATTTAAAAACCAGTTCAAATCAATTCAGGTGGAAGCAAGACCAATGCGATTTGGTTCTTAATAATTAAAAATCAGTTCGGTTCAATTTGATTTCAATTTTAGTTCCGAACCAAATTTTGCACACCCCTAGATGACAGAACATTACTTCCCCAGCTGTCTAGTTACTCCCCCAAAATAATCTCAGTTATTATGAAGACTTTTAGCGGTATACAATAACAAGTGCAGTTACAATTTCAAGCTCAAAAGGGTTATAATTATCATAAGCTGAACAAAAGTCCTTTATTAAGAATGGTACAGGTAGCAATAACTAAATACAAATAGATTCAATTAAAATAAACATTGGTTATTGTTGAATTCTGCATCCACCTAGAGAAAAACAATTATTTAAAGCAAAAATGAAACAATCAAAACAAAATTTATCAATGTTACTCAAGGCCTACAAAACATAGGCACTCTACTTTAAGTTCTGTGGTATCTACAAAAATAATGTCAAAAATACCGAACTGCAAAATGTTGACAGAAAAAACTGAAAGCCGATGAAACTTGAAGTTCAATTCAGCATTGAATAGAAAAGTCGCAAGCTAGGACAATAGTCTGCAAAAACCATTAGACTCTGATGATCGATAAAACCTTTGTATACATCCTGTAGCAGAAGCATATATCTTGCTGAAAATTGACGACAAATCAGTTCAAAAACTTTTACACAATGTAGCTTAGACCTTTTGATTTGCAGATTTTAACTATCTTCTCCAAGTTGTAGGATATAATATGAGGAAATTCATAGTTCTATTTTGCTGGAAACTTGTTTTCTTGTTAAATAATCTCCTCTACCAACACTTCATAAAATTGCAAAACTTCGTAAATGCTTGAAGATAGCTAGTGAGTAGTTTAAGTAACATATTAATGACACAATTCTATAAACCAGTAACATAAATCATTAAGGTATAAATGAAAATCATGAAAAATGAATAATAGTCAGCTTCTGAAATCAAGTAAAACCAATTAAAAGCTTCAAAGTAGAGTATACCCAGATGATTAATCTAACTTGTGACCATTATATGCATCCATTAACAGAGCTGCATCTTTTTGATATTGAGTGACGAATCTCTTCAAAAACTTTTTCTCGCTAATCGAAACAATGGTAGTTATGCTATAATCACTCTTTATCAAACCCTTTGACTTCAAAATCTTAACAACTGCATATCTAGGGACAAATGTTTTCTCTAAGTTGCGGTTCAGAATCCCGGGGCTTTTAGCAATGTCTTCTTGGGTAAAACCCATATCCTTCACCAAGAAGCTCATTGTTTTCATAATCTTTTTTTCTGAAATCATCATACACTGAGGATATTTTCGGAAAGCCGAAAGACATTCGTCTCTCGACCAACCCCACCTCTCGAAAATCTTAAATCTTGATTCCCAAGTTTCTTTGTCCATCTTTGCAATTACTTGAACTGCCATAATAAATTTCGACTTCAAAGGATCAAACCCCATTTCCTTCACAGAATTAACAGCCTCAACAAAATTGCTATGCTTGGCGAATGCTACACTTGGAAAATTAGATACCAAAAGGGAAATGGAACCTTGAGGAACACCAAGTTGCTTCAAAACCTCAATGTTTTGAACTGCATCATTTACAACCCAAACACAATGAAGGATCCATGAACCATGCTTCAAAGTTGAAACTACCTCTTCATCATTCCGAACTAGGCTTCGAATAATCTCATAACGAGGGATAATGGTTTTCTCCAAGCTTTTAGTCAAAAAGGAAGTGTTCCCAATGAGGATTTTGGGGAGATCAGTGGTAGAAACCCCAATAGAATGAAAGAACTTGAGTTTGGGCAAAAGGGTCTTTTCAGGATCTGCTAAAAGAACCAAAGGGTGTTTTTTGACATAACTACATAACTGTGAATCAGAGAAGCCATAGGTTTTGAGAAGTTGAATAACAGCATTTGGGGAATTAGGGTTTTTGATTTGTAACCTTTTGGAGAGTTTTAGGGCTATTGCTGGTGATAACCTACACGAATTTACGAGGGTTGATAACGTAAAGGTTTCATCTTTATGATGGTGATTTGTGTTGGCAACAGAGAAAGAACGATGAATGAATAAAAGAGAAAAAGCATTGTGGGAAAGAATACTAGAACAAAGGGCTCTATGAGTGAATCTAGTAAACAAAAAATGATGCATTTGTAATAACTATTGAACAGTAGTAGTAGAAAATGTACTAAGAGTAAAGAGAGATTGAGTCACCTATTTTATATTTGAAGGATGGAATCACGAAACAGCACCATTGGAATGATCGAGTGTGTTTTGAGCGAAACCTCGAATGAATCAGTAAATATTCAAAATGTTTCCGACTTTTAACACTTCCCTCATTTTAGTCCTTTGTAATTTCGAATAGTTTTGATGACATTATCAGTTAATTGTGCTAGTTTCGCTCAATTAATAAAATTAATTTTGTTGGTTTCACACCTTAAATATTAGGGGTGTTAAAAAAAATCAAAAACTGAACTAAACTGCAAAATCGAACCGAATCGAATTGGTTTTAAACTGAACTGGTTTAAGAATCGTATTGTTCTCGAACTGATTTTTTAAAACTAGAACTTAACTGAACCGGTTTTAAGTTAAAAAAAACCGAACCGAATCGATTTTTATTTCAAAAAATCTGAACCAAATTTTTTTTAGAAGTAATTAGGGATAATTATGTAAATTTTGGCCTATATGAAAAAAAATTAAGTTAAACCAATTTGGTTCGGTTCAAAATAATAAACCGGTTCACCACTTTTATAAATCGGTTCAGTTCAGTTTTTCAAAACTGAAAACTGGTTCGGTTCAATTTTTCCAAATTGAAAACCAGTTCGATTCAATTTTCAAACGGCTCTAGTTTAAAACTGAACTTTGTCCACCCCTATTAAATATCACATAAGTGAAATATCAATGACTATTTTGAAACAATTTAAATAATTTTTAATATTTGATTTTTTGACGTTATTATGTTTTTTCATCACACTCGTTAATTTAGTTTATATTATCTCCATTTCGATTAATCATTTAATATTGTATCAAACGATTCGAATCACTACAACTCCTTATTTTATAATTATAATTTTTTATACTTTAAGAGACATGGAGTATTGTATTCATTTTATTTTATTTTTCCAACCTCTGTTCTTCTTTTGACCACAATTATATTTGTGTAGTATTCATCTTTTACACGTCTCCTCTCCTCTCTCGAGTAAATTGAAGTATTGATTTGAGTGTTTTGAATTTTGAATCACCAATAAATAACAATCCACATTTGAAACTAGCAATTGCTACACTTTAGTGTACATGAAATAACACATTGCATAGTTGTTTCTCTAACATGCTATGCAACATAGCTTATAACAATTATATTATATAGTTAAAATATTAGTTAACATAAAAAATAGAATGAAAAAGTAAAATAAAAAGCTTACTTGAGTAGCTAATTCTTGTTGCAAATTAGCATTATATTCACTCTAAGCCATTATTCTCTTTATTATACACTTTTATTGCCGTTTTGCATTTCGTTAGTTTTTTTTTCCAGCTTCCTATTTTTAATATTTCATTGTATGTGCAATATTCCTGTATATCAAACTTCCTTGAGTGTTTAAGGTACTAAATCTAGACTTAGTTTGAAAGAACTAGCACATCGGAGATTGTGGTGATCCATGTACGATTACTACACTTCCTACAAAGTACATGCATAATGAAAGTGATTAAGTGATTGAGAAATTGAGGAAACAAGTTTGTCATGGTGTGGAGGTAGTGCAAATTATAATTGTGTGGAGTTCAATATGTGAGTATGCTTTTCATTAGTACCAAGGGTATATTTGTTGTAACCTATGTAGCATATTTATTTTTTGTGAGTTGGTCGATTAGGTGCACATGAAAGTGTAAAAGTTGTGACATTGGTATGTCTTGTGGCAATTGTTATATTTTATGGATTTAATTTATATATATTATTAATATAAAAAGTATTGTTATTCAATTACAATCATTTAATTATAAAATATTTGATTTTTATCATAACTATGTCTAAAGTTATGTTCATGAATAGTTGTAATGGGTTGAAAATATAAATCTTTTTAATCGTGTTATCTTATTTTTCTCTTTATTTCATTTTATTAAAAGAAATGTGGCATTAAAGTTCAAAAATGTACATCATTTGAGTTCATAATTTGTTTACATTTATTGCAAATAAAACAAGAGTGTGATATTGTAGTGTTATCTTCCTCAACATTGATATGAGCGAAGATGGCGAACAAAAGCAAGGAGTATATGAAAGGAATGAAGGAGTGTGAGAAAGAAGAAATAAAGTTAGAAAACAAAGACATATATGATATATACTAAGTGTTGAAAATTATTTTTATTGTTTTAAAATAGTCTTTAATATTTCTTCTATTAGCCCTTAACGTGACAAATCAATTAAGTTAACTTTCTTAGTTGATCGAGACTCATGGAGATTAAGTTGATTAGCTGTAGAATATCATGACCTTATTTTGAAATTATGATAAAAACAAATGATTGAATTGAAGTAAATATAAAAAATCAGGAACAATTTTGAGTATATGTACTTAGAAGAGAAGTTAAATAAAAAATTTGTAATGTTTGGATGAATTAAATATAAAAAGAGAAAAATAGTCAAATTTAGTTTTACATATGATTGAGTTGTAAGTACAGAGGTACGCTTAAGAGAGAGAGAGAGGGGGGGGGGTGAATTAGGTATTAGGAAATTTTCTTGTTTTCAGCGATATAATAGTTGAATTTTTTGAGTTAATATAATGACTAATAATAAGTAAGTACAATAAATAAATGAGCACAATAAAATTATCCCGGTTCCCCTTATAACCAAGGGTATGTCCAGTTCTCTTGCATACCACAAGAGATTAATTCACTTATTGTCAGAAAACGTACAACTCCCACCCTGGGATTTCTACTACAAACTTCTAACAATACTTCTAAGATAGCACGCCACTATCTTAGATTAAGCTACTTTTAAGAAGGTACTACTTTCTTTTACAAGTGATACACTATGATTTTAAATAAGGATAAAGGAGAGGTATAATGATTTCAATCCAATAATATTTCAAGTACTTTGAGAACCTTTCAGAATGATATGAAAATGAAATGCAAGTACTTTGGAAAAAAATAGAATTTTGTTCAAAGTTATTCAAGGTATTGATTCAAGGATTGTGTTATGTTTGATCTAAAATTATGGTATATTTATACTCGATAAACATCTCTTCAGATTTGTGGCCAATGATCCAAGAGGTTTGATGAACAAATACAATTATCTAGAGCCATTTCAGATCTGAAAAATTGAATTGCTTCTAGTTGTATTCGAATACAGGATGTGTGTATTCGAATACACCTCTTTGTAACGTTCAAATTTATTCAAAATTTGCACATTGTATTCGAATTCACCTTTCATGTAGTCAAATATAGATACGTGAAATTTGTCACTGGCTTAATTTGTATTCGACTACAGAAGGTCGTAGTAGAATACAAATGCAAAGATTTTAGCCACTGACTTGTTTTGTATTCGACTACAAATGGTCGTAGTCGAATACAAATGTGAGTCTTTTGCTTCTGACTTGCTTTGTATTCGACTACAACATGCTGTATTCGAATACACTTTTTTTTTGTATTTTGTCAAAAATATTTGTTTTAAGACTTTGTTAATGTAACTTTGACTTTTGAAAAAACTTTATATGCATATGTAAATATGAATGGTTCTCATTTATTTGAGGTATTGGTTGTATCATTTACCTTTACATATAAACACCTAATATGTTTGGATTTAAAGCTTATTAATGAAGATATTTGAACTTCTTTTTGAACTTGTTGCTTTTATCATAATTGTTGATCTCTGTCATCATAAAAAACATGTAGCTTACATGGGTTGTAGGAAAATAATAGAGAGAAATTAATAGAAATGATAAACGAAATTTTTTCTTTTGTGATTATAATTTAAATATTATTTGAATTATCATTTTTTCGTTCCCCTAAATCACAACTTGCCTTTCTCGTTTTTTTTATTCAATAATACAAATTAAACTTATCCTTAATTATTGGTTCACGTATCCTTTCTTAAAATCTTAAAATCCTATAATCTCTCATCTTAAAATATGACTCATTCTCTTGCTTAATCAATTCCTACTTATTTATCAACTGCAAGTCTAATTTCTACCCCTTCCCGATCTCTTCCGTTAATTCACTAGTCACATTCATCACTCACGAACTTGACACTCTCAGGAGTAATTTCACACAATAAGCAATGTCTTTAAATTGTTCCAACAACTATCCATGTTTCACCAACAATACGGATACACTAAGGTTTTCCTGCTCAAGGTATCAACAACTACATTCACCTTCCTGTGATGATAACTAAGCTTGAATTCAAAGTCTTTTTGAATTTCTAACCATCTATGGTGTGGTCATTAAAAACTTCAAATCTAGCTCCATAAAGGTAATACCTCCACATCTTAAGTACACAAACCACTATTGCTAACATGAGGTCATGGGTTGGATAAATCCTCTCATGTATCTTTAGCTGTCTTGAGGAATATGTCGTAAACTTCTCATTTTTAATCAACAATCAGCCTAATCTTGTACCTGATGCATCACATTATACAAGAAAGGTTTATGTAAACATAGAACCATTCTCTTGCATGATTTAATCAGAAATCAATCCATATAAAACTTTATCCACTTTCCATCATCGTTAATATTCTTACCAAAACTATACAATGCATCTAAAAACGGTTCTTGCATGTACAAAATTGTATGTAAAAAGGATTATGTTATTAATATATATTCCGTATGAAGACAGAAGGAGAACAACAAATGTATGCATTAAATTTGTGATTAAGTTCAAGTGATTAATAAGTTTCAATTAAGAATAAATTATTTAAAAAAACCGAGTTCGAATCTTGACTAGAATAATTATTGACTAGATTTTATTTACCTCCCGCATGAACTTTGAGTTAATAAAACTTAATTCCTTTAAAAATCAAATGGTTAAAAAAAAAACTTGAATTTTTGACATGCACACAAAAGGAGATCACAAAACTTCCCATCTCTGCTTGTTACAGTAGAAGCTATTAAATCCGTGATTCCATTTTTCATAAATATCTTCATTAAAGAAACATTGAAGTACAATTGCAAACACCAATATATATTGATTAATTTCAATTCATTTCCTTAAATTATTATTTGACATCAAACGTGTTAAGTAGAAGTGTTAAAAAAAAAAATCAAAAACTGAATTCGTTAATAAAAATTGAAACTTTTACAAAAACATTTTAAGAACCAAAACTAAACTGAGCTGTTCTAAACCAAAATTAATTTTATTCCCCAAAGATCTCTCTCTATCTGTCTTCATGTCCCTCCCTCCTTCTGTCGTAGGGGACATGATAGAAATGAGATACAATGTCATTAGTCCAAATATGTGAAAATTATATAATTACAAGCAAAAGTCATAAGGTAATTAACGATGATATATAGATTGTAATAATAAAAAGCACACGTCAGAATGTAATTAAACATCATCTTACATTGTGAATACATGTTTCAAGCTTGAAAATACATAAAACATTCCTTAATTTGAACGTCTTACAAAAATATAGATTCTCATCAAAGATAAGCTACCTTGTCAACATCCCATACAAAGAAAAAATATCTTCAAATGTATTTTTCACTAATTATGTTTTCTAAATTAAAATCACAAAACTTCTACGAGATAATGCATTCAATAAATTGATGAGAATAGAGAACTAGAAACTTTAAATGTTTGGATTTTGATGAGAACAAAGAACTTTTATGCACAATACCGCTGAAAACTAGAATTCGACAAAAGCTCAATTTTGCAAGCTTTAAAAAATAATGGTTTCAAACCAAATTTCCATCCAAAACTGGTTTGGAAAACCAGGATTTAATTAAAAAAAAATCAGTTTGTAAAACTAGATTTCTGAGTTAAACTTATTTTAAAAATAGTTTGGTACAATTTATAAAAAAATAGTTCGATTCGATTCAATGTATATTATAACAATTCAGTTCATTTCAAATAAAAGCACTAAAGTTAAAAACAGTTTAGGTCGAAGTTTAATTTGTAAAACCAGTTCACTGATTTAAAAACCAGTTCAAATCAATTTAGGTTGAAGCAAGACCAATGTGATTTCGTTCTTAATAATTAAAAATCAGTTCAGTTCAATTTGATTTCAATTTTAGTTCCGAACCAAATTTTGCACACCCCTAGATGACAGAACATTACTTCCCCAGCTGTGTAGTTACTCCCCCAAAATAATCTCAGTTATTATGAAGACTTTTAGCGGTAGACAATTATCTCAATAATAGTCAAATAATGGTATACAATAACAAGTGCAGTTACAATTTCAAGCTCAAAAGGGTTATAATTATCATAAGCTGAACAAAAGTCCTTTATTAAGAATGGTACAGGTAGCAATAACTAAATACAAATAGATTCAATTAAAATAAACATTGGTTATTGTTGAATTCTGCATCCACCTAGAGAAAAACAATTATTTAAAGCAAAAATGAAACAATCAAAACAAAATTTATCAATGTTACTCAAGGCCTACAAAACATAGGCACTCTACTTTAAGTTCTGTGGTATCTACAAAAATAATGTCAAAAATACCGAACTGCAAAATGTTGACAGAAAAAACTGAAAGCCGATGAAACTTGAAGTTCAATTCAGCATTGAATAGAAAAGTCGCAAGCTAGGACAATAGTCCGCAAAAACCATTAGACTCTGATGATCGATAAAACCTTTGTATACATCCTGTAGCAGAAGCATATATCTTGCTGAAAATTGACAACAAATCAGTTCAAAAACTTTTACACAATGTAGCTTAGACCTTTTGATTTGCAGATTTTAACTATCTTCTCCAAGTTGTAGGATATAATATGAGGAAATTCATAGTTCTATTTTGCTGGAAACTTGTTTTCTTGTTAAATAATCTCCTCTACCAACACTTCATAAAATTGCAAAATTTCCTAAATGCTTGAAGATAGCTAGTGAGTAGTTTAAGTAACATATTAATGACACAATTCTATAAACCAGTAACATAAACCATTAAGGTATAAATGAAAATCATGAAAAATGAATAATAGTCAGCTTCTGAAATCAAGTAAAACCAATTAAAAGCTTCAAAGTTTAGAGTATACCCAGATGATTAATCTAACTTGTGACCATTATATGCATCCATTAACAGAGATGCATCTTTTTGATATCGAGTGACGAATCTCTCCAAAAACATTTTCTCGCTAATCGAAATAAAGCTAGTTATGCTATAATCACTCTTTATCAAACCCTTTGACTTCAAAATCTTAACAACTGCACATCTAGGGACAAATGTTTTCTCTAAGTTGCGGTTCAGAATCCCGGGGCTTTTAGCAATGTCTTCTTGGGTAAAACCCATATCCTTCACCAAGAAGCTCATTGTTTTCATAATCTTTTTTTCTGAAATCATCATACACTGAGGATATTTTCGGAAAGCCGAAAGACATTCGTCTCTCGACCAACCCCACCTCTCGAAAATCTTAAATCTTGATTCCCAAGTTTCTTTGTCCATCTTTGCAATTACTTGAACTGCCAAAACAAATTTCGACTTCAAAGGATCAAACCCCATTTCTTTCACAGAATTAACAGCCTCAACAAATTTGCTATGCTTGGCGAATGCTACACTTGGAAAATTAGATACCAAAAGGGAAATGGAACCTTGAGGAACACCAAGTTGCTTCAAAACCTCAATGTTTTGAACTGCATCATTTACAACCCAAACACAATGAAGGATCCATGAACCATGCTTCAAAGTTGAAACTACCTCTTCATCATTCCGAACTAGGCTTCGAATAATCTCATAACGAGGGATAATGGTTTTCTCCAAGCTTTTAGTCAAAAAGGAAGTGTTCCCAATGAGGATTTTGGGGAGATCAGTGGTAGAAACCCCAATAGAATGAAAGAACTTGAGTTTGGGCAAAAGGGTCTTTTCAGGATCTGCTAAAAGAACCAAAGGGTGTTTTTTGACATAACTACATAACTGTGAATCAGAGAAGCCATAGGTTTTGAGAAGTTGAATAACAGCATTTGGGGAATTAGGGTTTTTGATTTGTAACCTTTTGGAGAGTTTTAGGGCTATTGCTGGTGATAACCTACACGAATTTACGAGGGTTGATAACGTAAAGGTTTCATCTTTATGATGGTGATTTGTGTTGGCAACAGAGAAAGAACGATGAATGAATAAAAGAGAAAAAGCATTGTGGGAAAGAATACTAGAACAAAGGGCTCTATGAGTGAATGTAGTAAACAAAAAATGATGCATTTGTAATAACTATTGAACAGTAGTAGTAGAAAATGTACTAAGAGTAAAGAGAGATTGAGTCACCTATTTTATATTTGAAGGATGGAATCACGAAACAGCACCATTGGAATGAACGAGTGTGTTTTGAGCGAAACCACGAATGAATCAGTAAATATTCAAAATGTTTCCGACTTTTAGCACTTCCTTCATTCTATTCCTTTGTAAAATTAATTTTGTTGGTTTGACACCTTAAATATCACATAAGTGAAATAACAAGGACTATTTTGAAATAATTTAAATAATTTTTAATATTTAACTTTTTGACTTTAATTTTTTTTTATCACACTCTTTAATTTTGTTTATATTATCTCTATTTCGACTAGTCATTTAATATTGTATCAAACCATTTGAATCACTAGAACTTATTATTCATTTTATAATTATAACTCTATACTTTAAGAGACATGGAGTATTGCATTAATTTTATTCTTTTTTTCAACCTCTATTCTTCTTTTGACACAATTGTATTTGTGTAGTATTCATCTTTTACATGTCTCCTCTCGTCTCTTGAGTAAATTGAATTATTGATTTGAGTGTTTTGAATTTTGAAACGCCAATAAATAACAACCCACATTTGAAACTAGCAATTGCTACACTTTAGTGTACATATCAAATTACACATTGCATAGTTGTTGCTCTAACATGCTATGCAACATAGCTTATAACAATTATATTATATAGTTAAAGTATTAGTTAACATAAAAAATTGAATGAAAAAGTAAAATAAAAAGCTTACTTGAGTAGCTAAGTCTTGTTGCAAATTAGCATTATATTCACTCTAAGCCATTATTCTCTTTATTATACACTTCTATTGCCGTTTTGCATTTCTTTAGTTTTTTTTCCAGCTTCCTATTTTTAATATTTCATTGTATGTGCAATATTCCTGCATATCAAACTTCCTTGAGTGTTTAAGGTACTAAATCTAGACTTAGTTTGAAAGAACTAGCACATGGGAGATTGAGGATGTACGATTACTACACTTCCTACAAAGTACATGCATAATGAAAGTGATTAAGTGATTGAGAAATTGAGGAAACAAGTTTGTCCTGGTGTGGAGGTAGTGCAAATTATAATTGTGTGGAGTTCAATGTGTGAGTTTGCTTTTCATTGTTACCAAGGGTATAATTGTTGTAACCTATGTAGAATATTTATTTTTTGTGAGTTGGTCGATTAGATGCACATGATAGTGTAAAAGTTGTGACATTGGTATGTCTTGTGCCAATTGTTATATTTTATTCATATATATTATTAATGGAAAAAGTATTGTAATTTAATCACAATCGTTCGATTATCAGATATTTAACTTTTATTTTAATTACTTTTAAAGTTATGTTTATGAGTGGTTGTTATTGGTTGAAAATATAATTTTTTTTAATAATGTTATGTTATTTTTCTCTTTATTTCATCTTATTAAAAGAAATGTGGCATTAAACTTCAAATTTTTACATCATTTTGAGCTCATAATTTGTTTACATTTATTGTAGTGTTATCCTCCTCGACATTGATATGAGCGAAGATGGCGGACAAAAGCAAGGAGTATATGAAAGGAATGAAGGAGTGTGAGAAAGAAGAAATAAAGTTAGAAAACAAAGACATATATGATATATATATACCAAGTGTTGAAAATTATTTTCAATGTTTTAAAATAGTCTTTAATATTTCGACTATGTAGCACTTATCGTAACAAATCAATTAAGTTAACTCTCTTAGTTGACCAAGACTCATGGAAATTAAGTTGATTAACTTTGTAGAATATCATGACCTTATTTTGAAATTATGATAAAACAAAAGATTGAATTGAAGTAAATATAAAAAATCAGGAACAATTTTGAATATATGTACTTATAAGAGAAGTTAAATAAAAAATTTGTAATGTTTGGATGAATCAAATATAAAAAGAGAAAAATAGTCAAATTTATTTTTACATACGATTGATTGGATTAAAGAAAAATAATAAAGAGAAATTAATAAAAATGATAAACGGAATTTTTTCTTTTATAATTATAATTTAAATATTATTATAATTTTCATTTTTTTCATTCCCCTAAATCACGACTCCATTTCTCATTTTTTTTATTTAATTATACAAATTAAACTTATCCTTTATTATTGGTTCATATATCCTTTCTTAAAATCTCAAAATCCCATAATCTCTCGTCTTAAAGTATGATTCATTCTCTTACTTAATCAATTCCTATTTATCTATCAATTGCAAGTCTAATTTCTACCCCTTCCCGATCTCTTCCATTAATTCAATAGTCACATTCATCACTCACGAACTTGACACTCTTAGGAGTAATTTCACACACTAAGTCGATGTCTCTAAATTGTTCCAACAGCTATCCATGTTTCACCAACAATATAGATAAACTAAGGTTTTCCTACTCAAGGTATCAACAACTGCATTCACCTTCCTATGATGATAACTAAGCTTGAATTCAAAGTCTTTTTGAATTTCTAACCATTTACGTTGTGGTCATTAAAGACTTCAAATCTAGCTCCATAAAGGTAATGCCTCCTCATCTTAAGTACATAAACCACTGTTGCTAACATGAGGTCATGGGTTGGATAAATCCTCTCATGTATCTTTAGTTGTCTTGAGGAATATGCCGTAAACTTCCCATTTTTAATCAACAATCTGTCTAATCTTGTACCTGATGCGTCACATTATACAAGAAAGGTTCACTCAGGTTAGATAAAACTAACATTGGAATTTTTGGTCAACCTCATTTTAAATTCTTGAAAGTTGTTCTTGCACTCGGTGTCTCACATAAACAATTGAGTTTTCCTGGTTAGTTTGGTTAAAGGTAAGGCTAGTTTGGAGAATCCTTATATGAATCTGCGACAATACTCAACTAATCCTAAAAATCTTCTTATCCCTATCATAAACTTTGACACCTTCCATTCAAATATGTTCTCAAGCTTTAAAGGGTCCTTAGATATTCCGCCTTTTGAAATTGTGTATCCTAAAAAGTTTACCTCCTCAAGCCAGAACTTACACTTGGTTAGTTGAGTTTTGCAACACCACTCGAGTGTTCTTCATGTTCCATTTTAGTTCTAGTATAAATTAAGATGTCGTCAATGAAAACTACGACAAATGTGTTAAATATGTGAGTAGTTTAGTTTTTGCTTTTTAGGCTTAAAGAGTTTTGGTTAGATGTCAAAAGTAAGTTAGTTTATAATTAATGTACAAGGATAACTCATTAATCTATCGATGATAAAAATATGGTTTTAAGTCAAATTCATATCATTAAATATTTGAGAACATGAGTTTTAAAAAAACAACTCATGTAATTCTAATTGTACTATGTTTAATTCATATTATACACTTTTTAAAAAAAATGGGATTTTGATTATGCAATATAAAATTCGAATTACACTTGTACATAATTTGAATTGTGCAATTCGAATTATCCCTATTGGTAATTTGAATTACCTATTTAGAATCAACTTTTCATTTACTCTTTGTGAAATGCAATTCGAATAATGCATTAAGGTAATTCAATTTACACGGTAAAAATTTCAAGCTATTGTTTATCTATTTTTACTTTCACACACTATTTGGCTTTTATATAAGATTCACGTAGAAAGATTCTTGAGTGATACAAAAGTTAAGATAACGTTGTAAGAAAACTTGAGTGTTCAATTGATTGTGAGAGTGAGTGATTGGGTATATCATCATCTACAATCAAGGTAAAAGAAAAATAAGATATTTCTTTTCACCCCATTTGGGAATAATTGGGATTTTTAGGTTTTTCATTGAATTGTCAAGATTGAAGGAGTTGAATCAATAATAGGTGAAGATTCAAGGTCGAAGAATTCATAGAGGTTGGATTTTCAGTTGTGTCACTTGGAATTCACAATAATTCTTGATGTGGGTTTCAAGAATTGAAGAGCTCTTAGATTCACAAGGAGTGAAGACATTGTAGCAAATGTGTTTGTTTATTGGTCTCAAAGTAGTTCATTGTTGTAAACATAACAATTTGCATTTGTCATTATGGGAAGAAAATATCCTATCAATTGATAGAAGGACTGGATGCAGATCACAAAGCGAGGACGAGCATGATCAAATCAGGATAAATCAGGGTCTTGATTCTTTTACCTTATCCATTACTATTAGATTACTTAATTCAATTTGTGTTTAGGTTTTTGTTCAAGAAACCTAAACTTCTTGGTGAAAGAGTTTTCTGAAATTTAATTTTTTTTCAAAAAAATATTAGAAAATCCCAAATCCAAGAAGTAAAAAAAAAGTTCATAGAATTAAGTATTTTTCCAATTTATCTCCATTCGATTTAATTATTTGTTCTTCATTTGGTAATTGAATTTTACTTAAGAGTTACTAAATCTAGTTTGGGTATTGACAATTCAAACAAACAATATTAAATTGATTGTCAAGATCAATTTCACCAGTGACTGTTTGATTATCTATTAATTTGTTGTATGTTATTTATATTAATTACAAAAGGTTCTTTAGTACAATCGTTCGAATACAAATTTATCGAAAATCATTAAAACGCTTTTGTTACGCATTGAAATAAGTTGTATCTATTCACCCCCTTCTAGATACTGGGCTATACCGACTAACAAAATAAGGGTGAAAAACTGTGTTCATTTAATCTATGGAAAAAATTTAACCATTAGTCACACCAAAAGACAACCAAATACTCACAATAACCATAATAGATTATGAAAGAAGTCTTGGGTGTATCCTCATTCTTTACATGAATTTGATGGTAAGTGTATCTTAAATCTATCTTAGTAAATATGCCGGTTCCTCTGAACTAATTTATCAAGTTATTAATCATAAGCAATGGATTACTATTTTTAATTATCACCTTATTTAGCTAATAGTAATCCATACTCAATTGTATGGAACCGTCCTTTTTGTTGACTAACAAAATGGATGCCCCCAAAGGTGAGACACTTAAATGAATTGCTTAGCCAATAATTCTTCCAACTATTTATTTAACTCAGATAACTCTAAGAGGAACATCCTATACAAAGTCATTAAATATGATTATCATCAACAAAAATTAACTTGAACAATATTTTTATATCAACTACTTTGACAAATACAATTTGCTAAAATAAAATATCAATTCTTATTTTTTTTCCTCTTTTAATAGAAGCTCCCCTAATTACATTTCTCTGATCATCCACTCCTCCATCCATTTAGTCATCTAATTCCCAGCTGAGGTCTTGAAGTATTCCAGAAGATTCTTCCAAACAAGTTTCATCATGATTCATATCCCATTTTTTGAAAGGACCATTCTTGTAGCTCTCAGAAAATCGTGACTATAAGTGGATATTTGAGTGAATATAAACCAACTTGTCCGCTCTTGCACAATTAAGCCAATTCCTTTTTACATTATGGATATATGAATAAGTACTCCAAGTTCTTTCAGCGGAAGAGCTACTTATTGGTTGAGATAATACTTTTTTTGCCACCTTTGCTAGTTCAGGAGTTTCAGATCCATACATTGGCCACCAATCAATAGAATCCATGGTTACAACATCCAATTGAGCTGCAGACATTGCATATATTCCTTTTTTTTTTGTGTGAAATAATGCAAACTGATCACGTAGAAGTTTTTGTTCCTCCGCATTTTCAGATATTTTTTCAAAAGCTTGCATAACTACAGTCACTACTTCCTTATCTTGGTTTGGAGCTTTTCTAGCTATACCTCCAGGAGCAGGTGTAGAAAGATAACGAGTATCATAAAATCTAGGGGTTAATGCAAAACCTAAACAATGGATGATATAATTCATTTTGGTTTATCTTGCAGTACCAATTGTTTCCATTTAAGAATAACAATTTGCATATTTATTTGTTTTCATAATCTCTTGTATTTCCCCAAGCATATAATCCATTTTCTCATAAAATTCTCCCATTTTTGGTCCTTCACCATCAACAAATTTTATCAAATGATAAATGGGTTTTGTTATCTTAACCACATGCTCAACTTCTTCCCAAAAAAAAAATCACTACCACTAGTTTCAGCAACTAAAGCACCTATTTTTCTTGTGTTTGTATCTCCTTGCTTAATCCATTCTTTTCAACTGTTCAACACAACAATAGTTGCAAGTGCTTCTCTACACATAAGTAGTCGCTTAAGTAAAATGTAATGCGAGGAAAATCTAGTCTTTGCTCCCTTCAACAATTCAAGCTTTGAATTTTCTCTATACATAACTAGAACTTGACTATGATTAATAATGTACTTAATTATAGTCTTTCCTTGTTTATATGTATTTCTCAGCCATTCAAATGATTCAACAAAGTCTTTAAAAATCAAATTTAAAGTATGCACAACACAAAAAATATGCTTATATACCTTTTGTATTTCCTTCCCAACAGCTTTACAATTTGCAGCATTATCAATCATCACTTGTAAAACATTAGATGGTCCAATTTCTTCAATGACTTTAATCAAATATTCAGTAATAGCAACTCAAGTTTTTTCAACTCTAGAAAAGTCGTCGGCATATACAAACATAGCAACTCTACTATTCACAGCAAGAACATTAATTAGTGGCATATGTTTTACATTATTCCAGCCATCTGACACAATGGAGACCCGTTGATGAAACCATGTATCCTTGATATGAGCTAAATCTTTGTCAACGTGTCTTTTACACTCGTCTAATAAAATCGTTCTTGCCTTTTCAGAAGAGGGAAGTTTGCAGCCTTTAGGACCATTGTTAATAGCCATAACCATTTCCACAAATTTTGGATTTCTCAAAACATTAAAAGGAATTTCATTGGCACATAGTCCTTTCATCACCTTCATGTCAACATCATCTTTTCCCAAAAGTTGGAAAGCTTCTTCAAGAGACTTGGAACACACCCCTTTTTCTTTCTTTTTGAGGGTAGAACACTTCAAAGATGGAGTCACACCAGATTCCTCTGCTTCTTGAACCTTATTTTCTTATTCTTTCATAAGTTTCTCTGTCATTCAACAATGCTGCACATCTTTGAATGCCCCAAATTTTCCCTTGTGGAGCACCAAATAAATGATAGTGAATCCTAGTGTAAGTAATTTTGAACTATTTGGTCGTTCACTAGTCGAGTGTCACCATATTATCATTTGGTTGTTGTTACCATTCACTGTATTCAAAAAAAAAATATTGCAATGCATCGAATAAATAAAATATTAGTATTTCATCTTAATAATATCTTCAAAATGTGTAATATTTGAAAATAAATAATGATTTTTTTTATATGAAAGTAATGAGTTTTTAAATGAATTATATTAAATTGTTTATGATAATAACAAACTCAAGTCATGAAAAATAAGTCTCCATAAAAAAAGTGGGAATATTGGTTTAACACAATTCTCCATAAAAATAAATAAATAAAGAGTTCGAAGTATTAGTTTCTATAAGGTCGTTCTTATTAATAACAAAAAACATAAGTTTCTATAAAAATAAAAATAAATACAAATCTTAAATAAAAAACAGAAGAATTTGAAATACTAGTGTACTAAATGCATATCATTAAAAATAACGGAAGAATTTGAAATGCTAGTCCCACATCGGTAATAAATACAAATCTTCTAAAAAAAAAAGAATTCGAAATGCTAGTCTCACATCGGTAATAAATACAAATCTTCTAAAAAATAACAGAAGAATTTGAAATGCTAGTCCTACATCGGTTGTTTCTAAAATACTGGAAGTTGAGTTATTTATATAAGTACAACAATTCTAGGTACAAGAATAATTGTGTGTGTCCTTTGCACACTCCCCACACTTGATTCCTTCACGGTTGATGTCTTCTCATAGTTAAGACTCTGATATTTCCCAAGTCTCTGTAGTGGATAAGAGTGTGATTTCCTTTTTTTTTTTTTTTTTATGTTCAAGTTTCATATACCTTGCATTCATGTAGTTGAACACCTAATTTTGGAATAAGGTTTCAAACAATCTTCTTCTTCATAAAAGCAGAAACAGTTCTGTTGAAATCATTTGAAATATTTTCCAAACTAAAATTTGTACGGCTTCTACATATTATTTATGAATCAATTAAATTAAATAGAACAAATTAATTAATTTAAATGAGGGTTGTGACAATGAAACTGGAATGAATCAAGTGGCAAATAAATTAATTAAGATTGCATTATGATTCAAATTGAATACTCTTTGATTAACATTGACAATTTTACAAGGTGAATTAATTCTTGTTAGATAATATTATTATATATTAGTAGTAAGGGTATTTTATACAGTTATTATATATTAGTAGTAAGGGTATTTTAGATATTTCTATTCCTTTATATATATACTCATTGTAACCCTATTAACAACAGTTTTGGTTCATTTTATGTTATGAAACCATAGAGTGGTTGTCTCTTGGTTGTCTCTCTTGTTCCTCTTTTCATTGTTAACATGGTATCAAAGAGTTTTGGTTGATTTTGAGATCTATAAAGAAGAGAGAGATTATTTTGATAGGAAAGGCAA
Source organism: Cicer bijugum (assembly GCA_037974875.1). Lineage (NCBI taxonomy): Eukaryota > Viridiplantae > Streptophyta > Magnoliopsida > Fabales > Fabaceae > Cicer > Cicer bijugum. The sequence continues at coordinate 3,634,323 of JBBPBT010000183.1, forward strand.
CCACCAAAAGAGAAAAAGAGAAGAGTAACCCTATTCCCGATTTTGTTAAATCAGTCTCACAAAAACATTGATTGTGCATTTGTTAACCGTTGGATCGGGCTGATTTTTGGACAGCAGGTTCGTAACATTTATGTCTTCGTCTTCAACGGTCCGATCGGCGAAACAACGTCTGTAGAGGGAGAAATCATGCTCGCACAGGACTAGATTTATTTTGTCTCAGTGATTGTGTTTGTCGTATTTTTCTGTCATTATTTGTTATGGCTGGTGCTAAGGATGATTCTCTTCAAACACATTGGAAAACACATTGTCCGAAATTGGGGAGAGCACATAAGAAGAATTTTAGGGGACCATTGTCCAATGTTGTTGCTTCTGCTCCTTCTACCGTTGGCTCTAGTTCTGGTTTTGTATACTCATTTGAGATTGCTTCCCATATATCAGATATTGCAGAACAACTTCAAAAACTTCTTGCCACTCAATCACATGTCATGTCTGTCACTTCTTCTAATGGTTTGAACTCCTCTGGTATGTCAAGTATATCTCCTTCCATATGGATTCTTGATTCGGGAGCATCTCATCATATGACATACGATGATAAATCTTTTGTGTCTGTGAAACCTATCTCGTCTGTGTCGGTTATGACTACTGATGGCACTCCTATGCCACTAGCAGGCGTTGGTTCTGTCTCCACACCTAACATGTCTCTGTCTGATTTTATTATATTCCTAATCTTACTTTGAGCCTTGCTTCTGTTAGTCAAATATGTGATCTCGATTATTCGGTTACGTTTTCTTCCACTTCTTGTTGTGTGCAGGATCCACATTCTGGGAGGCTGATTGGGACAGGTCATAGACAAGGGGGACTTTATGTTTTGGATGACCTGCGACTCCCAGATACTGCAGCCTCAATAACTACTGCCGACTTATTATCTAGTTTTCGCTTAAATTCCTTATCTTCTAGTTTTTATTTATGGCATTCCCGCCTTGGACATGTTTCTGCTTCAAGATTAAAATATTTGGCTTCTACTGGAGCCTTAGGAAAATTGAAAACCTGTGATATCTCAGATTGTTGTGGTTGTAAACTTGCTAAACTTCCAGCTTTACCGTTTAGTAAAAGTATTTATGTTTCACATGCGCCCTTTGATTTAGTTCACTCTGATGTTTGGGGTCCCTCACCAGTTCTCACCAAAGGTGGATCTAGATATTATGTTTCGTTTATTGATGATTACACTCGTTATTGTTGGGTTTATCTTATGAAAAATCGGTCTGAATTTTTTGACATATATCATATGTTTCGTGCAATGGTCAAAACTCAACATAATTCTGTTATAAAGTGCTTTCGTTGTGATTTAGGTGGTGAATATACCTCTAATAAATTTTCTGAATTACTTGCTTATGATGGCACCCTCCACCAAACATCTTGTACTAATACTCCTCAACAAAATGGAGTTGCTGAAAGGAAACACCGTCATATTATAGAGACTGCTCGTTCCCTTTTATTGTCCGCTTCAGTTCCTAGTGAGTTTTGGGGAGAAGCAGTTCTTACTGTTGTTCATGTTATTAATAGAATTCCATCCTCTATCATATCAGGTTTGTCTCCCTTTGAAAAATTGTATGCTTCTACCCCTGATCACTATTCTTTGAAAGTTTTTGGTTCTACTTGTTTTGTTCTTCGCCCTCAAGTAGAACGCAGTAAGTTATCTTCTCGTTCAGCCATGTGTGTTTTTCTTGGTTATGGGGATGGTCAAAAGGGTTATCGTTGTTATGATCCTCATGCAAGAAAACTTTATGTATCTCGTAATGTTGTTTTTCTTGAGCACATCCCTTTTTACTCTATTTCCTCTGATTCTCAAATTACTAAGAGTTCTGAACTAACCCATATTGATCCGTTTGGTCCTAATGATTATGCTTCTAGTGATTGTAATGTTGAGAATTGCAGGACAAATACTAATACTCCACATGATGACATTCCTATTGCCCCCCGACTGTCCAACCACCTCCTGCGATTGTTGATCCTCCTCGTTACCCCTCTCGTCAACGTAAGTCTACCCAGTTACCTGATTTCGTCTATTCCACTTACTCAACTTCGTTTGTTTCTTTCTTAACCTCTATTCACAATTTGTCTGAGCCATCTTCCTATAAAGAGGCTGTTCTTGATCCTCTTTGGCAGCAGGCTATGGCAGAAGAACTATCTGCATTGCACAAAACTAATACTTGGGAATTAGTACCTCTTCCTCCTGGAAAACGTGCTATTGGATCTCGTTGGGTATACAAGATCAAAACTAAATCTGATGGGTCAATTGAGCGCTACAAAGCACATCTTGTCGCTAAGGGTTTCTCTCAACAATATGGTATGGATTATGAAGAAACTTTTGCTCCTGTAGCCAAGATGACCACTATTCGTACTCTTATTGCAGTTGCATCTGTTCGTCAATGGCATATTTCCCAAATGGATGTCAAAAATGCTTTTTTAAATGGTGAGCTTCATGAAGAAGTCTATATGGTCCCCCCACAAGGAGTTTCTCATAATCAAGGGAAAGTATGTAAGTTAAAAAAGGCTCTATATGGTCTTAAACAGGCTCCTCGAGCTTGGTTTGAGAAATTCTCTACTGTGATCACTTCTCTTGGTTTCCGCTCTAGTGAATATGATTATGCATTGTTTATAAGGTCCACCACTTATGGTTGCATTATACTTTCTCTATATGTTGATGATATGATTATTACAGGTGATGATGTTAATGGAATCAATGAGTTTAAATTGCAGTTAGCCAAACAGTTTGAGATGAAGGATTTGGGAACTCTTCGCTATTTCTTGGGGATTGAAGTTGCCTACTCTCCTAGAGGCTACCTTCTTTCTCAATCCAAGTACATTGCCAACATTCTTGACCAGACTCGTCTTTTTGATACTAGAGTAACAAATACTCCTCTTGAGTTGAATGTGAAATATGCTCCCTCGGATGGTGTTCCTTTACCAGATCCTACTTTGTATCGTACTTTGGTTGGCAGCTTAGTGTATCTTACGATTACCAGACCTGACATTGCTTATGTTGTTCATGTTGTTAGTCAGTTTGTTGTCTCTCCCACTACAGTACATTGGGCAGCAATTGTTCGTATTCTTCGTTATCTTCAAGGAACTCAATTTCAAAGCCTTCTCTTTCCATCGTCATCCTCATTAGAGTTACGAGGTTATTCTGATGCTGATTGGGCTGGTGACACCATAGATCGTAAATCCACCACAGGATTTTGTATCTTTCTTGGAGACTCTCTTATTTCTTGGAAGAGTAAGAAACAAGACATTGTATCTCGCTCCTCTACAAAAGTTGAGTATCGTGCTATGGCATCCACTACCGCTGAAATAGTTTGGTTGTGTTGGTTTTTGTCTGATATGGGTATCTCTCTTTCTGAGCCAACTCTGATGCACTGCGATAACAAGAGTGCTATTCAAATTGCTCACAACTCGGTCTTTCATGAACACACCAAACACATTGAGATTGATTGTCATTTTACTCGTCATCATCTTCAGCATGGAACCATTACTCTACCGTTTGTTTCTTCTTCTCTACAGATTGCTGATTTGTTCACAAAGATGCATTCTATTAAACGTTTCCGTTTTTTAGTTGACAAACTCTCGATGCTCAATGTTAATGCATCGTGAGTTTGAGGGGAGATGTTAGATAATATTATTATATATTAGTAGTAAGGGTATTTTAGACAGTTATTATATATTAGTAGTAAGGGTATTTTAGATATTTCTATTCCTTTATATATATACTCATTGTAACCCTATTAACAACAGTTTTGGTTCATTCTATGTTATGAAACCCTAGAGTGATTGTCTCTTGGTTGTCTCTCTTGTTCCTCTTTTCATTGTTAACAATTCTAATATAGTAGTTGATGTTTTCTTTCGAGAAAGAAGAACCGTGCTCAATTAGCATAATTCCTACTCCCGTGGTCGTTGAAATTAAATTAAACTCTGTGAGTTTAGTGATAATTCAATGCTCCTTGAGATACCAAACCTGCTTTTGTGATTAAAGTATTAAGTTAAATTCTTATAATTTCAATCGTCAGGATTTCCTTTCAGTACTTCCTTAATTATATATAAAATGTAAATAAGTGGCCAGCAAATTCTCATTAATGAACCTCAATAAGAATTAAATCAAAAAGTGATCAATATCAAGGGTAATATAATCAATTTATTACATAAATATTTCAAGGGATATGCCTAATCCTATAAATAGAAAACTACTCAAACATGACAAGAAATGATCAATAAAAATAGTTAAGAATATTCAAGCCCAAATACTAGAGAATGAGATGTAAGTAGAAGATGATTCTGGTCTCCAAAACCTTTTTAAGTCCTATTTATACTTAGCGTCAAAGTGGGTCAAACCCAATTAAAATAAAACTAAAAAAAATACAAAAGAAACTTTAGATCATGAAACACACCTATGTCATATGATACACCTAATTGTGTTTCATTAAAATATTAAGAAACGCAAGGCAGACCATGTAACACAGTTGTGTCAGCTAACACACTCTAATCTTGTTTTGTCCCAGACTTAGCAACAAGTCAAAACGAAAAATATGGTCATGTTAGGTGACACAACTAGGTCGTGTTTCGTCCCAAACCTTCAACTTGCATTCAAAGTGACTATAACTTGAAACCATAGCATCCAAACTATATTCCGAAACTAAAAGCATTCATGCCAACAAAATAATAAATACCAAGTGTAATTATCTAATTTATATAAAACTAAACAAAACAAAAGAAAATGTACCAAATGGAACCCAAAAAAAACATGCATAAAACAAAGAAAACAAAATATAAATATGGTTGAATTCCCCAAAGTTAGAAAATTTGTTTGTCCTCAAAAACATAATAAAGCCTAACTAAGTTGAGGGACAAAGAGACATAATGATTAATGCACCTGAAATAATAACAATTCAAGCAATCAATAACAAGTCCAATTAGGGACCTAGGTTCCCTAAAATCATGTTTCTCACTGATAGGGACAATCTCAAAGTGGTTAAGGTTTTAGACAAATCACTTAGGTTCCTCCAAACAATCATGCTCTACCATAGGCTTGATAAGAATCATGTTGTATCAATACTATTTTTATCAAAGATCTCCAAATTAAACTCTTGTAGAAGAAGAATCTGTCGGATGAGTCTAGGCTAAACTTTTATCTTAGTCATAATGTGTAATAATCGTCCAGAACTATTACTCACGATTTTCTCCCTCTATTTTCCACCATTGGAAATCTGTGAGATTTTCCCTAATACAACAATTGAACCCGAGACCTAGGAGTTAAGTCAACAGTTCGTTCATTAATAGGGAATGAATGAACCATTGACTTAATCCCTAGGTCTCTGATTCAATTCAGATGGAAGGGAAAATCTTGCTAATCTCAAATGGTGGGAAAATGGGGCATGATATTTGATTTTTGTGAAATTTTGTGCTAATTTCTATTGTATGGATGATGTGTATTTAAGTATTATTATTTACCCGAATCAAGTTATACATTTACTTAAATGCACTACTTGTTGGATTACCTACTTTATGGTTGATATAACTTGACCATTCATGATGATTATGTGTGCACAAAATGTTGAGACTTGATTGAGATTGACTAATGTATATATTGATGGTGATTACGATGAATATTGTGGAATGACTTATATATGCATATGCGTAAATTTTTATGAATATTGTGGAATTCATATAGAGCGTTGTCAAGTTTTGAACATTGCATATATATGAACTAAATGTTGGAGGTTTTAGAAGTGAAAATTATTTTGTCATTATATAGGTAGGATTTGACAAGCCTAGTGATTTTGGGAGAAGTACAACTGAGTAAGCCTAATCGTGGAGGGCTACATAAGGCTGATAAACCTTGGGAGTATCTATAGTGAAGAATTCCTAACTGAATTAGTGGGTTATTCCCTAAGGTCGAGAGCTATTGTGCAATACATGAGTACCTCAACCATCACGTATATGTGTTTCGGGTTGTGTTAAGGGGATCTATGAGGGCATGACCATTCATGAATTGTTTGTCATCTCGTGTGGTGACATAATATTAAGCCTTCTAACCATGTACTTTAGAGTAGAATGGTACTAAATGACGAACAAGCCCCGTACACTCTTTTTACATTAATAGGTGGAGGCAATTTTTCAATAACTTCGATTTTGTCCTTATCCACCTCAACTCCTCTCCCTCAAAATGAAATATCCATGGGTTATTCCTACTTGTGCCATAAAATGATACTTTTCCCAATTCAAGACAAGGTTAAGCATTTCACATCTCTACAAAATATTTGACAAATTTGATAGACAATCATCAAAGTTAGCACCATAAACAAAAAAATCATCCATAAAAACTTCCTTAATGTTTTCAATGTAATTAGAAAATATTGCAGTCATGCATCATTTAAATGTAGAAGAAGCATCACAAAGACCAAAAGACATTCTACTATAGGAAAATGTGCATTAGGGATAAGTGAATGTTGTATTTTCTTGGTCACTAGGAAGGATATGAATTTGGGAAATCCCAAATACCTATCTAAGTACCAAAAATCACTACGCCAAAAATGACATTTTATAGCGCGCCTTTTAAAGCGCTTACTAAATACAAGCAATGTTGTAAATATATTTCAAAAATAACGGAGCTTATAACAACGCTTTTTTGACAAGCGCTATGGAAAAAGCGTTGTTGTAGGGTCATATAGCGTTTGCACATAATGTTTACACGGCTTTTACAGCGCTTGTGTACAAGCGCTGTAAAATGAAGCGCCCTCACATAATGTTTTATAGCGTTTTTTGGACATTCATTATAAAAGACATGCACTTTTTTTAAAATAATTAAATGACCTATTAAAGCGCTTTTTTTACAAGCGCTGTAAAAGAGATGCGCTTTCAAATAATTAAATGACCTATTAGAGCGCTTTTGTTACAAGCGTTGTAATAGACATGCACTTTCAAATAATTAAATGACCTATTAGAGCGCTTTTGTTACAAGCACTGTAAAAGATATGCGCTTTCAAATAATTAGATGACCTATTAGAGCAGTTTTTTTACAAGCGATGTAAACGTCTTGCGAATTCACATAACTAAAGGACCTATTAGAGCGCTTATTACACAAGCGTTGTAAAATCATTCACTTTAAATAAAAATCATTTACTTTAAATAAAAAAATAATTTAAAAAAAAATTACAAACCCTAATCCTCTACTCTGGGAACCCGTCTCTCCTCTACGTACTGTGCGGCCATCTATTGCTCCTCCTTTTAAAAAAATTGGATATGTTGTCTTAGGTATTGTATTTATTAATTTGTGTTGTCATGAAAACTAATAAATCATATAAAATCTTTTCTTTTTTGAAATTTGTTGATTTGTTGTGTTTTGAAATCTTTTATGTTTTAAAATTGTTAGATATGTGTACTATATAATGTTATCAGTAGCTTATTATTTTTGTAACTACATTTAATAAGTCATATAATATGGAACGGAAATGGATGTCTGCCAATCGATTGTCAAAAGAGTATGAAAATGGAGTGAAAGAGTTTGTTGAGTTTGCAGTGAAGAAGCTAGAAGGATACTCTTCAAATATTAAAAATTTGGTTTGTATGAAAGACCTCAAGTTAAAAGGTTTGAAGACCCATGCTTGTCATATTCTAATGGAGCATTTGCTACCAATAGGTATACGTTCCATTTTACCTAAAAAAGTTAAACGAGTCTTAACTAGATTATGTTTCTTCCTCAGGGAAATTTGTAGTAAAGTGATCGATCCTCAGAAATTACCGACATTGCAGAGGGAAATTGTTGTTACTTTGTGTGAGCTTGAAATGTATTTCCCACCCTCATTTTTTGATATAATGGTTCACCTTACTGTTCATCTGGTTAAGGAGACACAACTTTGTGGGTCAGCTTATATGAGATGGATGTATCCGATAGAACGATATATGAAAATATTAAAAGGGTACATAAAAAGTAGAAGTTGACCAGAAGGTTGTATTGCTGAACGGTACATTGAAGAATCTGCTGAATTTTGTACTGAATATTTGTTCAATGTTGAATCCATAAAGCTTCCCATGACTCGTCATTCGGGAAGAATATCAGGAGAAGGGATAATTGGAAGGAGATTGATGACTATATCAAGGACAGAATGAGAGCAGGCACAATTGTATGTTCAACACAATGATGATGAGGTTCAATCATATGTTACAATACACATGGATCAGTTATCACGTTTGAACATGAATAGGAATCAAAATTGGATAACTCGAGAGCACAATTGAAGTTTTATAACATGGTTAAATAATCACATAAAGTCAAAGTTTGATATAGACCCTGGATCAATTTCACAGAGATTGAGGTGGCTAGCAAATGGTCCGAGTATACATGTATTTTCTTACATTGGTTATGTAATTAACGGCTACACATTTTATACCAAAGAACAAGATGATTAGACTACTATGCAAAATAGCGGAGTCACTCTCGTAGCTGAAGCGACACATGTCTCAAGTGCAAAAGACAAAAACCTAATATATGCAAATCTATCATATTTTGGGGTTATCGAGTGCATATGGGTGTTAGACTACACAATGTTTCGTGTTCCCATATTTGGTTCCAAGTGGGTCGATAATAATAATGGCGTTCAAATTGATGAGTCAGGGTTCTTGCTTGTCGATTTTAATAGGGTGGGATACAAAGACGAGCCTTTTATTTTAGCGTTGCAAGCTCAACAAGTATTTTATGTCACTGATCCTGCTGATGATAAATGGTATGTTGTCCTATCGACCAATAAAATAAGTGATGATAACAATAATGATGAAGATGTTGGTAATGGTCTTTTATTTGCAACATCACAACCACATGAAATTGATTCAACTGATGATAGTTTATATCTTAGAGATGACCATGATGAGGGAATTTGGATTAATCCATCGTTTCGTATTGTTAATGGACAAATAAATGTGAATCCCACCAGAAAAAGGAGAAGGGCATCTTAATGTACATGTTTAATTGTTTTATATAAGCCATGTAATCTGCACTGAGTTCATGTAATTTAATTGTTTGAACATGTTTAATTGTTTTATATAAGCAGCCATGTATTTTATTTTGTGATTAATTTATTATCTTCTTATATTTAGCTTGATTTTAGTGTTTTATACTAAGTTCATGTAATTTAATATAAACTATTAATTTACATGAATTGAATTGAATATAAATTAGTAATTTACATGAACTGAACTTATCTGAAAAAGAGCCTTATAAAAATAAAATATAGAGGTCTTTTAGAGCGCTTATTTGGAAAAGCGCTGTAAAAGGCTTTAAAAAAAATAGTCATATAACATAAGAAAACAAGGAGGTCTTTTACAGCGCTTATTTTACAAGTGCTGTAAAAGAGCCTTTTAAAAATAAAATAAGGAGGCATTTTAGAGCGTTTATTTGAAAAAGCGTTGTAAAAGGCTTTTAAAAAAAACAGTCATATAACATAAGAAAATAAGGAGATCTTTTACAGCGCTTATTATACAAGTGTTGTAAAAGAGCTTTTTAAAAATAAAATAAGGAGGCCTTTTAGAGTACTTATTTGAAAAAGTGCTGTAAAAGGCTTTTAAAAAAAAAAACAGTCGTATAATATAAGAAAACAAGGAGGTCGTTTACAGCGCTTGTAGAATAAGCGCTGTAAAAGAGTCTTTTTAAAAATAAAATACGGAGGTCTTTTAGAGGGCTTTTCCAACAAGCGCTATTAAAGACTTTTAAAAAAATAGTCATATAACATAAGAAAACAAAGAGGTCTTTTATAGTGCTTTTCCCACAAGCGCTGTAAAAAAGCCTTTTAAAAATAAAATAAGGAGGCCTTTTAGAGCACTTTTCCAACAAGCGCTGTAAAAGGCTTAGGTCTTTTAGAGCGCTTTTCCAACAAGCGCTGTAAAAGGCTTTTAAAAAAGCGTTGTAATAGGGTTTTATGTATAACAGTAAACCGCTTCAGTTTCCTCTTTATCACGTAAACTTCACTATGATCTCCTCTTTATCGTTATTCTCTTCCTTTGCGAACCCTATCATCTCTTCCATTACGAACCATATTTCCACGATCATCTCTACCTGTTCGAACCATATTTCTATCCACGATCATCTCTCCCATTATACACCATCTCTTTTCATTGAAATATGTAACCCTCATTACGTATTTCTTCGAACCATATTTCTGTGAATCGTATTTCTGCGAACCCTCACTTTTGTGTATTACGTATTTCTTCGAACCCTCACTATTCAGGTATTGTTGTTATTAATTTTTTGTTATCACTCAAATGCATGTTGAAATTATACTGATACATACTTAGACTAATGCATGTTGAACTTGTTGAAGTTATACTGAACTGCATGTTGAACTTGTTGTAGATAAATGGATACCACCAAAGATTTAGATTGTCAAAATGAGGAAGTTGTCAACACTAAGACTTACGAAAATGAAGTCAAACACGGTGCAACCATAATGCAAAAGGTCATAAAAGCAAGGAGCAATGACATAAAATTTGAGGTATACTATACTCTGTTTGCTGTTTATTTTTTATCTTTTTTGAAAGCATGTACTTACTATATGAGTTTATTAGGTTGGATGGAATGAAAGTGGTCAGCCAATTGACCCCAACAGCTCCATGTTTGTAAGTTACATTGGGGCTGTTGTTCGTCAGAATATCCCCATTACCATTGAAGATTGGAGAGATAAGACGTTGAAGGATGCGAAAGATATATTTTGGAATGATATACAAGTAACTTTTTTGATCCACTCTTTTGTCATTTATAATTGTTTCCATTGTAATACTTTACTCTTTACTCAAACGATGTCTTTATTTCGCTTGCAGACTGCTTTTGTTCTTGATGAGGTGAGAAAGAATTATGTCTTGAGAGTTGCCGGGAAAATACACCGGGGTTTTAGATCTCACCTATCAAATTTCTATCTAAAAGAGAGTGAAAGAAATATGAATGTTGAAGCTCCAAGAATATATAAACATTATATATCAAATGAAGAATGGAGTGCATTTGTATCAAAATGTTCAGACCCTACGTCTGTGATAAGTGATTAATTTATTAGCATTTGTGTTTGATTATTCATATTCATAGCGTATTTTAAATTTTTTACACGATTGTTATTTTTTTTATATAGAATATAAGTAGGGCAAATCGCGAGAGGGCAAAAAATCTGACGCACCCATACAAAAAATCACGTATGGGATATGCACGTCTAGAGCAAAGAGTTGTAAGTAGTTAATCATCACTTTTATATAATGAGAGAATATGTATTATAAACTATAGTTTCTAACTAATATTGTTTATGATCTTAACGAATAGCGACAAGACACTCAATCCGATCAACCGTTGGATCGTCATATCTTGTGGACGGAAGCTCGTGTAAATAAGGATGGAGTGGTTGATAACGAAAATGTTCAAAAAGTAATAGAACTTTGTGTAAGTATATTATCACTTTAATATTTTTAATATTATATTTTATCTCTTTAATATTATCACTTTAATATTTTTTAATATTGTATTTTAAAAATGATATTGAACTTATCTTTTTAATCCTACATGTACTTTAGGAGAATATCGAACAAAGTTTGGAAAATCAAGAGGACAACAAAGCTAGTTGCAGGGACATTCTCGATAAAGTGTTTAATGTTCTTGAGTATTTTGGTCGCTTGAGGGGAAAAGGATTTGGCGTAACTCATAAAAGCTATTTTTCACAAGAGAAGCGCCAAAATCCATCCAATAAGGAAGTATTAGAGAAGCTCAAACTCCTATCAGAGCAAGTGACACTCTTGGTAAAGACGAATAATGACAAGCAACTCCCGGATCAGCTCCAACGTGAAATACAAATAGAGAGTGAAAACGCGAGTTGCAACATTGGTCTCAAAATTCTTCCCGAGGTAATTAATTACTTACTTATATAATTACTTATGTATTAACTATACTTATGTATTAACCATACTTATGTTTTAACCATTGAATTAGAGTGTCACTCCTTGCGTGTTGTACTTATCCTCCCCTACTCATCGGAAGGTCGGAAATGGAACATTGTACAATACTTCGGGAGAAGTATTGCACAGCACACCGATCCCTACGGGCCTTGTTAAAGTATCACCAATTATTGCTTTGGAATCAAATGCACCGTTGCCTATACCGGACAACGATGCAGATATGAAGTTTTTGGGTGAAGCAATTAGTAGTTATGTGGCATGGTCCACACATCTTTTTGCCCTTGATAAGGTATATTTAATTAATTGAAATGTATGTTTAATTGATATGTATATTTAATTGTTGATTTTTTGCCGCTCCTAACTTTAATTTCACATTTATATTTAGATTCTGAAAAAGCCTAAAGGGAATTATAAAAAGATTCCCAGAAACGAGTCAATTACATCGCCCGAAAAGGTTTGTCACATTTATTCCCTAAGGTTTGTCATTTTTCAGATTCAATAAACTAACATTTAACCTCATTTTTTCAGATTCAATCAGATAAACCACCCGCACAGCAAAATAAAGTCGACAAACCTCAAAATTGGAGGGTAATAAAGCTGGCACACTTCAAAAGCTGGAGGGTAATAAAGTTGCCAAAGTTGCAACTAAAAAACTGGATTGGGGAAAATCAGTCACTACTACTCTTAAAATAAGTCAGCCATGTCTTGCTAAATACGGGTCGTGTCTTGACATCCAAGTAAAAAGGAATATGGGCAGCAACAACGATTCACGCATCATAAGCATGAATAAAGCTATATTCGGAGATGAGTATGAAGAATTTCTTGAAAAAGAGCACATATACGACTTCTCAACCATAAGGAGCTGAGTGCTACTGTTATCAGCTTGTACATTAGATAAAAAATACTTTTAATTGTATTTATTGGTAATTAATTAAATTTATTGGTAATTAATCTAATTTAAAATTTTCATTGAAGGTTTTTGTATAAGAAGTTGTTGTGCACGTGCAGATTGTCAAATAGATATTCATTCTTGTCTTCGCATAAGCTTTCGATGTGTAAACTCGATCCAATTAATGTAAAGAAATACATTGTAGATATCTTATTAGGAAATATAGAGAATGATAAGTTGTTCTTAGCACCATATAATTCAGGGTATGTAATTATATATTATTTATTTATATATTTTTTAATTTATGAGATCTTAATTTATTAGTTGTGTAAATAAAATTGCCAACAAATTTTTGTTGTTGTAGGGCACATTGGATGCTATTTGCAATCAATGCGACCTCTGAAGTTATATATTATTTGGATCACTTCCACGACAATTACAATAATCACTCCGATATAAAGACTATGTTCGACACGTAAGTATTATTCATTTATTTCTTATATATATATATATATATAATGTGTTTGTTAATGTTATAATAATCAAATTTATTTATTCGATAGTACTTTACAAGTTTTTCGAGCTCAAAGAGGTGTTACAGTGTTGAAGCAAAAGTCTAATAACATCCCATGGATTATAATAAAGGTTTGAAATATATGCCTTTAAATTTTCATTTACAAATATATGCCTTTACAATCAATGCACAAATATTTTATTGACTTATATGTTTTATTTTATAGTGCCCTCGTCAAACTAACAACATCGATTGTGGGTACTATGTATTGTGATTCATGAAGGAGATTGTTGATAGGAATCAAATTATTATCCCAGAAACGGTACAATATTTTCATTATTTGATTTTCATATATAAATTATGTGTATATTTGATTCTAACTTATTTATGTTCAATTTTTATACTACTTTGACAATTCCAATCCAACATACTATGAGAAAGATCTAATTGAATTAAAGGAAGACTGGTGTCAGTATGTGCTTGAAATGAAAATTCTTTGATTTTCTGGGAAATAGCATGCTGCAAGGGATCTGAATATATGGTAGCTAGTTCTGTTATGTGTAGAATAAGTTAGTTATATGTATATGAATATGACACAATATCTGAATATGTATATGAATATGTGCTGTTGTACAATATCTAAATATGTGTATGTAGTTAAGTTATATATGTATCTGAATATATTCTGTTGTTGTGTGAACTGATTGTGAATTGACTCTGGATGAAAATGATTTTAGAAAAAAAATTAAAAGACAACGCTTTCTAAAAAGATGCCTTAAAAAACCAAAAAGCGCTTTTTAAAAATTTCATTTACAACATTTTTAAATAAAACTAAAATAAGAATGCACCTTTTACAGCGCTTGTTTGAAAAAGCGTTGTAAAAAGTGAATAACAATGCATATATTAGATGTACCTATTATAGCGCTTTTTCAAAGAAGCGTCGTAATAGGTCACATTTTACAGCGCTTTTTCAAATAAGCGCTGTAAAATGTGCATAACAAGCACGCAATACACCTACATGTTTTATAACGCTTTTTGATTTAAAAAAAAAACGATGTTGTATCTTTTTACAACACTCGATTCTTCAGCATTTTTTTTTTGAAAAAACACTATAAATGGCTTACAAAAAGCGCTATAAAATCCTATTTTTCGCATAGTGAATGTGTATGCCTAGCCAACCTCTCAAGAATTTGATCAATTAAGGAAATAGGGAAGCGATATTTTTTTTTTTGATATTATTCAATTTTTTATAGTCAATGCACATTCTCCAACTTGTAATTGTTCTAGCGGGGTTAGTTCATTTTTCTCATTTTTAATCATAGTCATCCCACCTTTCTTAGGAAGGCCATGCACAGAGCTAACCCCTTCACTATCAGAAATTAGATAGATTACTCCAATTTTTTTTTTAGCCACATATTTCGTATTGGGATTTAACCTATGTTGATGTTCAATAAATTGTTTATGATCAAACTCATAATAAAGGTATGCCATAAAAACTTTAAAGGATGTTAAGATTTACGTAACACAATTAAGCCATCTTAAGTATTGAGAAGCAAGATATCGCAACTTAAAGAAATTAGCTCATAGTAAACTTAGACAATGTCATTAAATATAAAGTTCAAGTTCCGATTCATTACAATGACAATAACTGTAAGAATGATTAAATGTGCAATACTTGAGTAAGTTACAAGACTTGATAAAACTTGCATTCCAACTGGGTACTGCTTCAACTTTGAATAACAATGACTATGAAACAGTGATGAAAATGGTGCAACCAATAGTTATGACGTAGGGATGAATGATGTTCTTTTCTCTAATAAAATAACTATTTTTGCCTCCCCTCTGTAGGTTACATTGGGTCAACCCCAAAAAGCAAGAGATAGATGAAAGGCCAAGAACTAAAGAATATCCCTTTTCTTCTTTTAGGCTCATGGTACAACAGTGGAGCCATTCTCACAGTTTTGTTTTTATCTTATGCTCCATTTCCCAGCTCATCAAATTTACTAGCCTTTTCTCTTATCTATCTCTTTATCTTATTGAAGTTAGTTTTTCCTTTAAAATATGAATGCGTCATTGGTGCTATAGGTCATCCTAACATTAGTACCTCTATACTTCCTGCACACTTAACAACCTTATTAAAATACTAAAAAAATTGACACTCTTCATTGTCACATTTGACTAGATGAATAAGCTACTATAATAATTTATTATTCATGATTGTAGACTAACAAATTATTTGATTTGCTCAAGATTAAAGATATGATAACTCTTATTTTAAGAGTTATCACATGCATACTCGGCTATTTCACCATTAACATCAATTGAGTCTCAACCGACCATATAATTTTTTCATAAGACACTTGCTTAAATTCACATATGTTTGATTTAAAAATAACTTAAAAATCAGTGTGACATAGTTGACTAATGTTTAGTAAATTATTTTTTAAACCTTCAACATATTAAACATCAACCATTTTTGTAGAGTTTTCTTTACCTATAATTCTTTTACCTTTGATCTTTGTCTGATCATAATATATTAGTAGTCAAACTACTTCATTTACACAATTATACATGTGTGCATATAATAGAGATTAGATGAACTTCAAAAATATAATACAAAGACACTAAACCTCGTGATGCATTAGGGTTTAAAAGGTCAATCAAAATTATAATGCTTCAAGTATTCAAAAGGATAAACAATTTAGGAGATAGAAATAGGGAAAAGGAGGAAAAATAGAAAAGTTAGGGCATTGGATCAATTCACTTATTCTGTGAATCAATTCAGAACAACCTTTGGTTCCAAAATTTTCAATTTCTAAGACCATGAATGTATTCAAGATAGAAATGAATAGATTCAAGCCCTGTAAACATAGTTTTTAATACTATATTATGCAGGAAACTTCAATAATCAACTAGGTACAACTGCATAGAAATACAATCATCATAAAACTATCAATTTGTAAAGCATATTTACAAATCAAGAGCAACATTCATCACAACCACAATATCTATAGATCAAAGGAATAACATCAACTTTCGGGAACCAATAAGCATAACAACACTTATTCAACAAGAGAAATTCAACCACAAATCAAACATAAATTTAAACCCCTAACTTTACCAACCTAATTAAGTTTAGTAAAACTCAACCACATGCAAAAAGGAGAAAGAATAGAAAACGTCATCAAGAATTTAATAAAACCTAATCACACCTTTGAGAGGTTTTAGTGGGGAATTATATGTTACCTCAAAATTAAATGAAACTAGTTTTTAACTTTTGTGAATGCTTGGAATGCAAGGCATTGGTGGGTGTGTCTGTAATAATGGTGCGGTGGCTAATTTTTGTTGGCGTTTGGTAATTTGGTTTCACTTTTCTTTTCAACCAAGAGGTTTTTAAAAACTTCATCTTAATTATTTGGCTGCCAAACTTCAACTATCACCCGAACAAAACCATGTTGATTAATTAATTACCATATCATTAGAGAGATGTAAATATAAATTCTTTTGTAAAGATTCATGGATGTTTTTCTTATTTTAAGTTGAGACACAATTTTTTCACTCATTTTATTTCATAAAGAAAAAATAATGGTTTTGTTGATCTCTTTTTAGACAAGCCCCTTTGTGAGTTTGTGTCAAATCTTTTTTAATCATTTTCGGTTGAAGTTTTGCATTCTCTATGATTATTATTTGAAAAAACATTTGTGACTGCTTTTTCATTTTTAATCCCTCTTTTGCTTCAAACTTTTGACTCTCTTTTATTGTATGAGTTTTTAACAATTAACTTTGATTATCTAATTACACTAAAAGACTCTAATAACATTAGCATGCATTAAGTCCTATTATATATTCATCGTGGTAAGAATGAAATAGTGCAAAAATTGTCCAATAATAACTCAGATTGACATGAAATGAGAATAAAATTTTAACATCCATTCTTGATTCATCACAAAAGTGGTGAGTGTAACACCCCAAATTTCATAATAAATTATTTTATTAATTAAATAAAATTTTAAATAATTGATTTGGTGTTAAAATTATTTTAAAATATATGTTGATTAATTTTTGAATTAATTTTCTTTATATGTGGACTTTTTATGATGTACTAATTATATATTAGACTAAACGCGTGATATAAATAATAAATATTATATTCTTTTATATATTTTTATAAAAATAATACTATTTTAGTGTAATAATTTAAATAATAAGATTTTAGACAATTTAACGTGTATACCTAGTAAATGTG
>JBBPBT010000183.1:3652817-3678405 GCA_037974875.1 Cicer bijugum
AAAGTATTAAAGAAATTAAATTTTGCTAATTATTGGTTTTATCAAAAAAAAAAAGAAAGGAGTAAAATGTATTTTATGGGTTAAGTTCATATACAAGAGTAACAATTAATAATTAAACTTATTTATTTTTATTTTAATGAAAGTAAAGTTAATAAAAAACAAAGTTTTGAATAATAATAATAAAAATAATAATAATAAAAATAATATTAATATT
The DNA here is from genome assembly GCA_037974875.1 of Cicer bijugum. Classification (NCBI taxonomy): domain Eukaryota; kingdom Viridiplantae; phylum Streptophyta; class Magnoliopsida; order Fabales; family Fabaceae; genus Cicer; species Cicer bijugum. The sequence continues at coordinate 3,653,032 of JBBPBT010000183.1, forward strand.
AATATTAACATTAATAATAATAATAAGGAAGAAAGAGAATAGGAATGGGATAGAAGATCGGAACACATTTATCTTTTTCCTTCACCTTCTTCGTATACGCCGCCACCAAAACTATTCCCTCTCGTTTCTTCTCTCGTCGACCACGATCATTATAGTGGATGTCTTACAAAACTAAGACCACATTCATGATCGTTGTGACCTACTCTTCCATTCTCAACTTGAATTGCAAATTGAAACGTCATATCCCTCATTGTCAAAAATCACGCCTCTAACTTTTGACCAAGATTTCGGCCATCACGATTATCACCAAGCAAAACCGAGACCATATATGGACTTCACGAAACACCCTCTTTCATTACCTATGCTCAAAATCGCCAATCGTTACATTTTAAAAAATGGGTTTCCACCATTGTCGCAACTGTTTTCTTGAATTTCGGACAACACATTCATCATCTTGAAAAACTGATATCGTTTTTGAATTCCTCTCGTCAAAACCTTCAAGAAGCACTACTCATTTGTCTATTTCGGGGAAGTTGAAGTGGGACCGTGTCGATGCTCCAACACGTCGGTGAGCTGGTCTTTTTTGATAACTTGTTTCACTTCGTTTCGAATATGTTTATTCTCTTAATATTTTTATTAATTGTGTAACATTGATTTTTATAGTCCGCGTAAATTATCAGCCATGTTTCATTGACTCTGCAAAGTCGTCGGTGCGTTTGGTGTAAGACCCTTAATTTTAAATTCTAATTTATGTATTTTGGGGGAATTTTATGCTGAATTTATGAGGCTTTTTAGCCAGTTTTATGGCATTTTGTGAGTTAGATGCCAAAAATATCTTTTTGGAGATCTGATTAAAATTATTCGTCGATGAATAATTATATTTAATTACGGTGAATCTTTTGTCGAATAAATTTTTTTCTGAGATGCAACATTTTTCAAAAAAATTTATCTGCCCATTGAATTACGGCGAGAGTAGATATTTTTCTGAAAAAAAGTAGTTTGTGATGTGATGTGAAGTGACACGCGTAATGATGATGTTTATAAAAATATCTAGATATTTGTAAATATCTAGATATTTGTTTAGATATTAACTATTATTATTATTATTATTATTAATTGTGGTGCCATAATCGTTTGTTAGAGCTACAACGGAGGTAAGGGCTCCTTCCAAACTTTTAGTTTGCATTTTAGGACATTATATGTGACTTTGTGGAAAAAAAATTTAATGTATTTGAGGTGTGATTTTGTGAAAAATTAATTTAATGTGATTATGTGTAATTTAATGGAATTTAAATTGGAGGTGTGGTTTGTGGTGATTCAAGTTTGGTGTGATTTATATGTTCATAATTATTATTATGAATTTTTGAGATGTGATTTATTTGTGGATTTTGTAGAAAATGAATTGATGAAATTTGGTAGTTTATGTGTAAAGATGTGGAGTTTTGAAATTGGGTGAGTTATGTTTGAATTGTTGAAATTTAATTGAGGTGTTATATGTGTGTTGTGGAATTGAATTGATTGTTGTCGGTGTGAATTGGCGATAATTAAATTTGATGAGTTTGAGTTACGTAATGAGTTATTTTCAAATAAATGAGTTTGAACTGAAATTGAAATTTTACAAAAAAATTAGCGTTGTTAAAGTTGTGAAAAAGTTCAAATTTTAACTAAGTTAAAGAGTTTGAGAAAAAAGACATATTGAAATTAAAAATGGTTAGAGTTTAAAATGTTACTCTTTTAATTACTCTTTGATTGAGTTTAAAAAGAAAAAAAAAGTTTATAGTATTTTATTAACTCAAATATTTTGGTGCTTTAATAGTCGAGTATGTGAATGTTAAATTTGGACAATATTTATTTTAAGTAAATAATATAGATTATTTAATTTTAAGAGTTTGGTGTGTGAGAAAGATTTAATTTTAGGAATTTTATTGCGTGTGGATTAGTTTTACTGTGAACAAATTGTTATAAATATTCATGTTTATGTAGTTAGCTCCTTGAGTCTCGAAAAGGAATCGAGACCGTTGACAACGAGTTAACGGTGGGGAGAACTTTGATATATTAATATTGTTGTGGTGATTTATGGTTGAAAATTTTGGAGATTGAATATGAGGGATTAATGTTTGAAAATTATAGTGACTCATGTTTGGTGAAATTGATGTGTTCATAATTAATATTATGAATTTTTGAGAAAAAATTTATGTGTGGATTGGTGGAAAGAGAATTTAATTCAAATTATGTGTGGATTGAATTTAAAAATGTGATTTATGTGTGTTTGTGGAAATTGAAATTGGTGTGAAATTCAAATTTAAATATGTTTGAGTATGCTCTGTGTTGTATTTGAAAAATCATTAGTGTTAAATGAGTATTAAAAACGGGGAATCTTTTAATAGCTGCATTTACTTAATGATTATGGTGAAAAGAGTTAAAGTATACTCCTGCATTTCATAGTACATGGTGACCGCAATGGGCCATGGTGATAGTGGTGACCGTGATAGGCCACGGGATGATGCCATGTGAATTGTTGGTTCATCTTATCCTTGCGGGGATTGTCGCATCATGCTGATCTGTGAGAGATTGCACTCTAGAATTTGCTGATCTGTGAGCGATTGCACTCTAGAAAATTGTGTTGGTCTGTGAGCGACTACACTCTTGTATGTCGTGCTGGTCTGTGAGAGACTGCACGCTAGTAAATCGTGCTGATCCGTGAGAGATTGCACCTCGGTAATTAGTACTGGTCTGTGAGAGGCTGTACAATTATGATTTACGCCCCTCGAGGAGGGTTTTGGTTTGGAATTCCGGAATGATGCATTTTGGCATATATGCATTTCATTAGGGTGCTTGGCACGCGAGTCATGTTTGTTATACTTTGATGATCGTATATACATATTCGGTTGTTGTTGTGATTTATCATAATTTCTTTGAGGTGTGAAGTTGGGTTGATTAAGTTTTGATGTATTTATGTGTTCATAATTGATTTAATGAATATTCGATGTGTGATTGAGGTGTGAATTTGTGGAGATTAATTTGGTGTTAATTATGTGTTCATAATTGATAATATTAATGTTTGAAGTGTTGATTGATACAAGAGCCATTTTAGCATTGAAAATATGCCTTTTCTCAATTGTATTCGGCTACGACAATGCAGTTTGTCAAAACTTCATTTTTCAACATCGTTTACGCATTTTTGGACATATGAAAACCCTTTCAAAGAGTATGCTAAGTTGAAAGGTTATTTTGTGCATTTGAAATTTAAATGCTATGTGATATTTGTTAATTTCGGTTGGTGACCCTTTACAATTATTGTGGAAATTTGGGCTTTTCCCTCAGATAAGAACCAGGATCTTCCCACCGGTTAGTATCCTGTAGATGGGGAGGTAGTTGGACACACCAGACTGAAGCTGTGTCAGGAGGATCTTGCGGGGCGTGTGGAGATCACTCAGGTGTATAGTTTTGGTAGTATGATCATATTTAGACGGTTGTATAGGGGCTAGAGGTCTTTCTTTTGTGGATGTATTTACTATATGTTGGAAGATTGTACATATACTAATATTGTCAGCTTGACTTTTATTTTGATGGGTCCATGTACCACTTTATGATGTGACGTGGGGAGAGTTAAAATTCTTGTGGCAGTGCTTTTATATAGGTCTGCCAAGAATACCCCAAGGATATGAGCTATGTCTGATAAGCCTCATAGCCCCGGTGTATTTTGATGTTTGAATACTTTGGATTTTTATTTCAAAAACTATTTCGCTGCTTGTAAATATTTGTTGACTTTGTTGTTATGTTACGACTTAAATATTTATCCAAAAGTATTTCTTTGTTTGTTTCTTTGTTATAGAAAAAAAAATACACTTGCGCTGTTAAAAGTCGGGGTGTTACATTTGGACTCGTTTGTTGCGTGTTGTCGACATCTCATGGTTGCTGAAAATCATTATGGTCCTTATATCTTATGAAAGCGTCAAATTGAGGTATGGGGTGAGAGTGAGTTCAAATGAGTAACATCCCGTTTTTCAAAGCGATGGTGTATTTTTTTTTTCAAAAGAAATTAAAATAAAACAGAGAAATAAATGAGGTAATACATTTGGATAAATAATTAAGTCATTATAATTTACAAGCAGCGAAAAAAGTTCTCAAAATATGAATTCAAAATATTTAAACATCAAAAAGCGGTACAGTCTTCCAATTTAAAATAAACGCAATTCAAAAGAAAGACATCTACTCCCTATACGTCAACCTAATCTAATCATTCCACAAAAACTATACATCTTGAGTGATCTTCACGCGCCCCGCAAGATCCTCCTAACATAGCTCCAGTCAGGTGTTCCCAAGTACATTTCCATCCACAGGGTACGAACCGGTAGGATGGTCCTGGTTCTCATCTGAGGGCAAAGCCCAGATTTCCACAATAGTTGTAAAGGGTCACCAACCGAAATTAACTGTTAACACATAACATTTAAGTTTTTAAATGCACAAAATAACATTTCAACTTAGCATACACCTTAAAAGGGTTTCCATATGCCAAACATGCATACACAAAGTTGAAAAATGAAGTTTTTAACAAAACAGCACTGTTGTATTCGAATACAACATCTTTGTATTCGAATACAAGGCTATTTCAGCATTCAGCAGCAAAACATCATGTCTGTATTCGACTACACAGTAAGTCAGTGGCAAAACAACATGTCTGTATTCGACTACAACAGTCTGTATTCGACTACACAGTAAGTCAGTGGCAAAACAGCATGTTTGTATTCGAATATAGCTTGCTGTATTCGAATACACATCAGACAGCAGCAGAAAAACAGCAAAATTCAGCATTTTTCAGCTTTTCAAAGGGTTTCGAAATCAATCAACACTTATCCACAACTCCAAACAATCAACTTAGCAATTATAGCGCAATAACCACAACATCTTGAGTTTCGAAATAGTATTGCAATTAAACATGCTATCACCAAATTCCTAAACATAGCACTTAACACTTATAACACAATTACTACAACATCATGAGTTTCGAAATTGTATTGCAATCAAACATGTTATCACCAAATTCCAAAACATAACACTTAACACTTATAACACAATTACTACAACATCAGGAGTTTCGAAATTGTATTGCAATCAAACATGTTATCACCAAATTCCAAAACATAACACTTAACACTTATAACACAAATCCCACACGGACAAAATGAACCAACAATTCACAATTTACCAGGGTGTAGTCTCTCACGGACAAACACCTATGCAGTCTCTCACGGACAAACACTTGTGCAGTCTCTCACGGACAAACACAATTCACCAAGAAACGTAAGTCGTAAACGTACCACCTATCACGGGTCAGTACTGTTTACCGAGGTGCCACCTATCACGGGTCAGCACAACTTACCAAACGTAAATCGTAAACGTACCACCTATCACGGGTCAGTACTGTTTACCGAGGTGCCACCTATCACGGGTCAGCACGATTTACCAAACGAAAAAGCGTAAGTCGTAAGGGTACCACCTATCACGGGTCAGTACTGCTTACCGAGGTGCCACCTATCACGGGTCAGCACAACTTACCAAACGTAAATTGTAAATGTACCACCTATCCCGGGTCAGTACAGTTTACCGAGGTGCCACCTATCACGGGTCAGCACGATTTACCATAACAAACAATAAGTAACCAAGACATTAAGAGATTCCTCATTCTTAACGCCCAGTTAACTTAACGATTTTCAAAACAACATTAAGTAAATAAGTCATTAAGAGATTCTCCATTCTTAATGCCCAGTTAACTTAAACAATTTTCAAACAAACAAACACACATTAAGTAAACAAGATATTAAGAGATTCCCTATTCTTAATACTTATTTAACTTAATGGTTTTCAAATCCCAAACAGAACAAACTCAAACATATTCACGAATTTAATACACAATTCACGCCAAAACACAACAATTCATTTCCCCACGAAAATCATTTTTTCGACGACATTAAGTAAACGCAGATATTAAGCGATTCCCTATTCTTAATACTCATTTAACTTAACGATTTTCACAACAACCATAAGCAAACAGACATATTAAGAGATTCCCCATTCTTAATATACTTTTGACTTAAACGATTTCCACAACAAAATATTCAGTAAACAAGTCATTAAGAGATTCCCCATTCTTAATACTCATTTCACTGAAACCATTTTCAAAAATCAACCATTAAGTAAACGAGACATTAAGAGATTCCCCATTCTTAATGCTCAGTTAACTTAAACGATTTTTAACAAACTCACATTAAGTAAACAAGACATTAAGAGATTCCCCATTCTTAATACTCGTTTAACTTAATGGTTTTCAAATTCCACACAAAACCAACTTTCACATTCAATCTATACTTCACTCCAAATCATTTTCCACACAAAACAAACTCAAACATATTTTCACATTCATTCCATAATTCACACCAAATCATTTTCCACACAGACCACACAAAACACATCTCAAGTTTAATCAGTATTAACTAAGAACACGTCAAAAACAACGAACACAAATAAACACAATCCACCACTTAAACACACAAGTTTCATTTACTCAAAATCATACATAAATGAGTTTAAATTCATTTTCCACGAAACATTCATCAATATAACCAAAACCTAACTCTAAGATTTTACCCATAAAGCTTTAGATACATTTTTCCCCAAATTAATACTCCATCCCTAACAAAATTCTTTTCCACACAACCATATATAAGGCCCTAAATGCAAACTAAAAGTTTGGAAGGAGCCCTTACCTTATCGTTAGCTTTAACGTCAATTTATGGCACCGCGATCAATTCCGGTAAAAACTTTGCTCGCGACGTCACATCCAAAGTTAGCTCACTAGCACCGTAGTGTAGTGGTGAGCAACTTTCCCTTCTATCTCTTCGCGAAACGAAGCTTAGATCTAGACGAGACGTGGAGGTTTGCGTTTGACGGTTTTGAAATCACTAACACCGTTTTCGAATCCGAGAAGAAGAAAGAAGCTAGAGTTTGTTCTTTCTCACTCACTAAGCCTTGGGTTTCTTTTCTTGAAGCAAAAGAAGGAACAAGAAAGTGGAAGGAAGGAGGAAGAAGAAGAAGAAGTGTTCGCGATATTGGGAGGAACCATGTCTTTCTTCCTCTGTTTACGTTTTTTTTTTCCTTTCTTGTACTCCCTTCTAACATATATATACATATTACTTTATATTAATAATATATATATATATATATATTATAATTAAAATCAAACCCACAAATATCTAACAACTCAATTGACAGGCACAATTTTCAGCAACCCGAGATATTTTTAATAAAATTGTCCGGTATTAAATCCTTCGTAACGTAAATAAATTATTTTCCGACAAATAATTTTAATCCAATTTCCAAAAATATATTTTTGGCATTTAACTCACTCAATACCAAAAATTGGGCTAACAGCCTAAGAAACTCAACACAAAATACCCTAAAACCGTATAATTTAGGATTTAAAATTAAGGGTATTATAGAATGCATGAGTATAAGTTAAGTGAGATGAACGGGAATACCATATTTCCCATAATTCATTCGGGGTTCGCTACGTATGGTAGAAGCCCTTTGAGTAATAATGGACTAATGAGCAAACTTGAATTTTGTGAGGTTAAAATATGAATTAGAAACTTTTATAGGATGTTGTTTTATTTGATTTTTGAAGATCATGTGATAGTTGAATTATTGTAGAATTGCGTATTTGATGCATTATGTGCTTTGTTTATATCTATCCTTGATATTGATATATGATATAAAATATGATAAATTGTAATTATTTTCCTTGTAGTTGATGTGGTGTGTGTGAATGATCTAGTATTATTATTATTATACGTGAGTGAAGACCCTTTATTGTTTGAAATGATGTATTATGATGGTAAATTCTGAATGTAATGTATGACTATGGAAATCTGCAATGACGATGTGTACTCCTTGACTTGGATATTACCACCTTGATGAATATCATGAAATGCATATTGTGTTTAACCGAATAGTGACGAATTCGACCCGTGTCATTGATGGTTCTCTTAATGGAGTAAGTAACATAGGACAACGAGGGGAGGAAGTAATTGTTGATAATTTTTGAAGTGGATATTATTTGGTCATCATATAGGTAGGGCCTGACAAGCCTAGTGATTATGGGGAAGTACAACTGAATGAGCCTGATTGTGGCAGTCTACTGTTGAGCCTTAGGGCAAGATTGTTAGACCTTGGAGGTATTCGGGTGGGGTATTCCTAAGTGACTTAGAGGTAGCACTCCAAATGTCGGGAGCTACCATGCAACACACGTTTACCTCGATTGTCGCGTATATGTGTCTCAGGTTGAGTTGAGGGGATCTATGAGGACAGGGCCAATTTGAATTGTCCGTCCACTTGTGTGGTGGCATAGTATCAAGCCTCCTAAACAAGTACTTCAAAGTTAGAATGGTACCAAAGGAAGTGGAGGAGTCTAGAGTATAAGAGCATGCATAACATTACTTGATTTGTTTATTTATTTATTTGATGTTGTGGATTGTATCAATGTTTTACCTTCATTATTTTTGTTGGTTGTGATTTGATATGATACGGTGTTTAATATTTTTTTTATGTGTGCTTCTCAGTTATTTTATACTATTGCATGTTTTCGAAGCTCACCCCTCGTTGCTTGTGTTTGGCGTTTGCGAGAGCGCGGTTATTTCAGGTTATCAATCAGGGATCCACGCTCTGAATAGTGATATTGGGTGGGAGTAATTTTTCGTATTTTGTTGAGTTACGAACGATTTAGATTTTTATAAATTTGATTGATCAATTGTGTTATTTTTATCGATTATTCAGAGGTAGAAATTAATTATCTCTAAGTTTAGAACTTACTTTTATATTAAAAATATTTATTTAATAAACATCACCTATATTCGATATTAAGGATTTATTTTTTATTGAAAATTTTTATGCAAGCATTTTGTGTAAGTGTGAATATGACGTCTTGAACCTTAAAGTTTAAAATATATATATACTCTATTTGGAACCGCTGTAAATTTCTTTAAAAACTAATACATTTTACTTTTTATTTCAATTTGAATTCATGGTGTCTCAGTGAGTACAAAGTGAACTATTCTTTCATTTTTTTACTAAAAAATATCATGGGCTCACTACATTTAAAGGTATATATATATCAAGTTTTTGAAGATTTTTTTTTATGGAAGAAATCCAATAATTTAGTTTAATCTTTATTATTCATCCATCTTTTAGGGATTATTTTTTGGTTCCCATAAAATTGTCAATTTTATCATGGTTGTGGAAAAAATACTTCAAAGGTACTAGTAATTTGACATGTTTTAGTTTTTTTATTACTTTTTAATTTATTTTTACAAAATTTTGAGGGTGTTATTTTTTATAAATGTTTTTTTGAATCTAATCTATTTTTAATGTAGCACTTTATTTTTTTTCAATGATAAAGATAATATTTATATGGTGAGATAAGATTGGATATCTAATAATGTATAGTATCGTTAAATTCAGTGTCTCGTTTAGATCAATGTATGATTTTTTTTTATCTTTTTTACGCATTCTAGCAATGTAATTGAACCATTTTTAAGTTGAAGTTTCACAGGTTAGAATTTTCTTCCAGAGCATTTAGTTTTTATAATTTCAAAACACATAAGTTTCACTATCAAATCAAAGTAACAATTACTATAAACATGCAAAATGTGATGGCACAATAGCAATCACTTATATTTAGATAATTCATTTTCGTCATCACTCTATTTATTATAATCCATCTTAGTTCTTATAATAATGTCAGATAAACTTCATTTATAAAACTTCCCTAAAATTCAATATAATAGTCATATGAAGTTCTTATTAATAAACAAATTTATATTATTTATTTAAATATTGTGCATGTTTTCTTGTAGGGAGAACTATAAATTTGGTCTCAAGTTCTCAAATCATGACAATATTATATAGACTTGTGAAACTAAGAAAGGACAAGTTCTAGACCCATAAATTTTTTAGCCATCAAATATGAATATCAATGACAAGAATAGAGGTTTGTGCACCAATATATAGAAATAAGAATATAACATAATGAAAACTCCAACTTATATGTATAGATAATTAAAATATAAAACACAACTTTACATGCACACTATTAATCAATTATATCAAGATATCCTTGTTATGTTGTTATAATGATAAGAAATAATGAAGTCCCAAATCGCTACTAATCACTCTTAGTGACATATTCAAGATAATTTAAATATCCTGCGACCATTTCAAATTAAGCACGCAGCCTTGTGGTGAGTACAAAGCGAACTATTCTTTCGCCTTTTACTAAAGAATACCGTGTATTCATCACATAACGAGGTATATGTCAAATTTTTGAAGGACTTCTTCTCAATGGAAGAAATCCTAAATTGAAGTTCAAATAATATTTATATGTTTGGTCCATAATAAATATAATATGTCTAGTAATATAGATATTAGACATCAACTACATTTTATATTGGTTTGGTTCAATCGGATCACTTGATAGTGTAATTAATGCATTCTTTTATTATTAATGAAGGAAAATCTGAATACTCAAATCATGACAATATTATAGAGACTTGTGAAAGCAAGAAAGGACAAGTTTTAGACCGATAAATTTTTTAGCCATCAAATATGAATATCAATGACAAGAATAGAGATTTGTGCACCAATATAAAGAAATAAAAATATAATATAATGAGTATTCCAACTTATATGTAAAGATAAATAAAATTTAAAATACAATTTTACAATCACACTATTAATCAATTATATCTATATATCCTTACTATGTTGTTATAATGTTAAGAAATAATGAAGTCCCACATCGCTACTAATAACTAGGGGTGGGCAAAAGTCAGTTATACTTAAAAATCGAACCGAACTGGTTTTTAGTTTAGAAAAAACCGAACCGAACTGGTTTGCAGTTTATAAAACGGAACCGAACCGGTTTTATTAATCAGTGAACCGGTTTAGTATTCCGATCCGAACCGAACCGGTTTGGTGAGCCCGTTGTTGCCCTCTCTTTTTCTTCTTGCTCTTGTATAGTTATCTAATGGGTGAGAATCAATTTAAATAATCAAATAAAGACTTTAGAGCATAATCATAAGCAATTTACATTACATGGACAATACAATAGAATAGAACTTACGCAACTACTCCCTGTGATCCAGCATCATCATCGTGTAGATCAAGATGGTTTAATTTGACAGCAACGTTATCACCGGCGGCTGTCCCCGTCGTTTGCTCGCTCCGACTAGATGGAAATCCGACACTCCTGCTCGTGGAGCCTGATTGGCCCGACATCGTAGTTCCACAACCAAGCAGTTCCTCATCTTCTTCGTCTACACACGATTGTTGTGGTCGCGTTCCCATTTTTTATCAATTGAATTTGGCAACAAAACCCTAAATGTGAGAGATCTCCATTTCATAAGAAGTTTCGATTTCGAGGAGAAATGATCGAATATGGAGGACGAATTTGAGCTCTAGGGCACGCAAAATGAAGAAGAAATGAGAAAAGGAAATTAAAGAAGGGAAAGAGAGGAAAAGCACGACGACGGCTATGAAGGAAGAGGTTTTGAGATTTTTAGGTTTTAGTATAAGTAAAATTAAATTTGGTTACAAAGCACCTATTTTCTTTAAAATAAGTTCAGTTAAAAAAACTAATTTTAAAATAAAGTTTAGTTTTTAAATTTTTGGAACCGGTTTAGTTTAAAAATGGTTTGGTTTGGTTCAGTTTTATAAATCAATTCAGTTTTCGGTTTTTTTGCCCATCCATACTAGTAACTTTCAGTGACATATTCAAGATAATATAAATATCCTACGACCATTTCAAATTAAGTACACAACCTTGTGGTGAGTACAAAGCGAACTATTCTTTCGCCTTTTACTAAAGAATACCGTGTATTCATCACATTACGAGGTATATGTCAAATTTTTGAAGGACTTCTTCTCTATAGATGAAGTCCTGAATTGAAGTTCAAATATTATTTATACTTTTGGTCCAAAATAAATATAATATGTCTAATATCATAGAGAATTGTGAAAGCAAGAAAGGACAAGTTCTAGACCCATAAATATTTTAGCCATCAAATATGAATATCAATGACAAGGATAGAGATTTTTGCACCAATATATAGAAATAAGAATATAATATAATGAGTACTCCAACTTATATGCATAGATAATTAAAATTTAAAACACAACTTTACATGCACACTATTAATCAATTATATCTAGATATCCTTGCTATGTTGTTATAATGATAAGAAATAATGAAGTCCCACATCGCTACTAATCACTCTTAGTGACATATTCAAGAAAATATAAATATCCTGCGACCATTTCAAATTAAGCACACAACCTTGTGGTGAGTACAAAGCGAACTATTCTTTCGCCTTTTACTAAAGAATACCGTGTATTCATCACATAACGAGGTATATGTCAAATTTTTGAAGGACTTCTTCTCAATGGAAGAAATCCTAAATTGAAGTTCAAATATATTTATATGTTTGGTCCATAATAAATATAATATGTCTAGTAATATAGATATTAGATATCAACTACATTTTATATTGGTTTGGTTCAATCGGATCACTTGATAGTGTAATTAATGCATTCTTTTATTATTAATGAAGAAAATCTGAATACTCAAATCATGATAATATTATAGAGACTTGTGAAAGCAAGAAAGGACAAGTTTTAGACCGATAAATTTTTTAGCGATCAAATATGAATATCAATGACAAGAATAGAGATTTGTGCACCAATATAAAGAAATAAAAATATAATATAATGAGTATTCCAACTTATATGTAAAGATAAATAAAATTTAAAATACAATTTTACAATCACACTATAAATCAATTATATCTATATATCCTTACTATGTTGTTATAATGTTAAGAAATAATGAAGTCGCACATCGCTACTAATAACTTTCAGTGACATATTCAAGATAATATAAATATCCTACGACCATTTCAAATTAAGTACACAACCTTGTGGTGAGTACAAAGCGAACTATTCTTTCGCCTTTTACTAAAGAATACCGTGTATTCATCACATAACGAGGTATATGTCATATTTTTGAAGGACTTCTTCTCTATAGATGAAGTCCTGAATACCGTGTCATATTGAATTTGGCAACAAAACCCTAAATGTGAGAGATCTCCATTTCAGAAGAAGTTTCGATTTCGAGGAGAAATGATCGAATATGGAGGACGAATTTGAGCTCTAGGGCACGCAAAATGAAGAAGAAATGAGAAAAGGAAATTAAAGAAGGGAAAGAGAGGAAAAGCACGACGACGGCTATGAAGGAAGAGGTTTTGAGATTTTTAGGTTTTAGTATAAGTAAAATTAAATTTGGTTACAAAGCACCTATTTTCTTTAAAATAAGTTCAGTTAAAAAAACTAATTTTAAAATAAAGTTTAGTTTTTAAATTTTTTGAACCGGTTTAGTTTAAAAATGGTTTGGTTTGGTTCAGTTTTATAAATCAATTCAGTTTTCGGTTTTTTTGCCCATCCATACTAATAACTTTCAGTGACATATTCAAGATAATATAAATATCCTACGACCATTTCAAATTAAGTACACAACCTTGTGGTGAGTACAAAGCGAACTATTCTTTCGCCTTTTACTAAAGAATACCGTGTATTCATCACATTACGAGGTATATGTCAAATTTTTGAAGGACTTCTTCTCTATAGATGAAGTCCTGAATTGAAGTTCAAATATTATTTATACTTTTGGTCCAAAATAAATATAATATGTCTAATATCATACAGAATTGTGAAAGCAAGAAAGGACAAGTTCTAGACCCATAAATATTTTAGCCATCAAATATGAATATCAATGACAAGGATAGAGATTTTTGCACCAATATATAGAAATAAGAATATAATATAATGAGTACTCCAACTTATATGCATAGATAATTAAAATTTAAAACACAACTTTACATGCACACTATTAATCAATTATATCTAGATATCCTTGCTATGTTGTTATAATGATAAGAAATAATGAAGTCCCACATCGCTACTAATCACTCTTAGTGACATATTCAAGAAAATATAAATATCCTGCGACCATTTCAAATTAAGCACACAACCTTGTGGTGAGTACAAAGCGAACTATTCTTTCGCCTTTTACTAAAGAATACCGTGTATTCATCACATAACGAGGTATATGTCAAATTTTTGAAGGACTTCTTCTCAATGGAAGAAATCCTAAATTGAAGTTCAAATATATTTATATGTTTGGTCCATAATAAATATAATATGTCTAGTAATATAGATATTAGATATCAACTACATTTTATATTGGTTTGGTTCAATCGGATCACTTGATAGTGTAATTAATGCATACTTTTATTATTAATAAAGGAAAATCTGAATACTCAAATCATGATAATATTATAGAGACTTGTGAAAGCAAGAAAGGACAAGTTTTAGACCGATAAATTTTTTAGCGATCAAATATGAATATCAATGACAAGAATAGAGATTTGTGCACCAATATAAAGAAATAAAAATATAATATAATGAGTATTCCAACTTATATGTAAAGATAAATAAAATTTAAAATACAATTTTACAATCACACTATAAATCAATTATATCTATATATCCTTACTATGTTGTTATAATGTTAAGAAATAATGAAGTCCCACATCGCTACTAATAACTTTCAGTGACATATTCAAGATAATATAAATATCCTACGACCATTTCAAATTATGTACACAACCTTGTGGTGAGTACAAAGCGAATTATTCTTTCACCTTTTACTAAAGAATACCGTGTATTCATCACATAACGAGGTATATGTCATATTTTTGAAGGACTTCTTCTCTATAGATGAAGTCCTGAATTGAAGTTCAAATATTATTAATACTTTTGCTCCAAAATAAATATAATATGTCTAATATCATAGAGAATTGTGAAAGCAAGAAAGGACAAGTTCTAGACCCATAAATATTTTAGCCATCAAATATGAATATCAATGACAAGAATAGAGATTTTTGCACCAATATATAGAAATAAGAATATAATATAATGAGTACTCCAACTTATATTTATAGATAATTAAAATTTAAAACACAACTTTACATGCACACTATTAATCCATTATATCTAGATTTCCTTGCTATGTTGTTATAATGATAAGAAATAATGAAGTCCCACATCGCTACTAATCACTCTAAGTGACATATTCAAGAGAATTTAAATATCCTGCGACCATTTCAAATTAAGCACACAACCTTGTGGTGAGTACAAAGCGAACTATTCTTTCGCCTTTTACTAAAGAATACCGTGTATTCATCGCATAACGAGGTATAGATGAAGTGCTGAGTTGAAGTTCAAATATTATTTATACATTTGGTCCAAAATAAATATAATATGTCGAGCAACAAAGATATTGGACATCAACAAAATTTTATATTGTTTCGGTTCAATAAGCTCACATGATAGTGGAATTAATGCATTATTTTATTATTAATGAAGGAAAATATGAGTACTCAAACCATACAATATTATAGAGAATTGCGAAAGCAAGAAATAACAAGTTCTAGACCCATAAATATTTTAGACATCGAATATGAATGTCAATGACAAGAATAGAGATTTGTGCTCCAATATATAGAAATAAGATATAATATAATGAGTACTCCAACTTATATGTATAGATAATTAAAATTTAAAACACAACTTTACTGCACACTATTAATCAATTATATCTAGATATCCTTGCTATGTTGTTATAATGATAAGAAATAATGAAGTCCCACATCGCTACTAATCACTTTTAGTAACATATTTAAGATAATATAAATATCCTACGACCATTTCAAATTAAGCACACAACCTTGTGGTGAGTACAAAGCGAACTATTCTTTCGCCTTTTACTAAAGAATACCGTGTATTCATCACATAACAAGGTATATGTCAAATTTTTGAAGGACTTCTTCTCTATAGATGAAGTCCTGAATTGAAGTTCAAATATTATTTATACGTGTGGTCCAAAATAAAAATAATATGTCGAGCAACATAGATATCGGACATCAACTAAATTTTATATTGTTTCGGTTCGATAAGCTCACATGATAGTGGAATTAATGCATTCTAGTATTATTAATGAAGGAAAATTTGAATACTCAAATCATGACAATATTATAGAGAATTGTGAAAGAAAGAAATGACAAGTTCTTGACCCATAAATATTTTAGCCATCAAATATGAATATCAATGACAAGAATAGAGATTTCAAATTAAGCACACAACCTTGTGGTGAGTACAAAGCGAACTATTCTTTCGCCTTTTACTAAAGAATACCGTGTATTCATCACATAATGAGGTATATGTCAAATTTTTGAA
Organism: Cicer bijugum; assembly: GCA_037974875.1. Taxonomy (NCBI): domain Eukaryota; kingdom Viridiplantae; phylum Streptophyta; class Magnoliopsida; order Fabales; family Fabaceae; genus Cicer; species Cicer bijugum. The sequence goes on from JBBPBT010000183.1 coordinate 3,669,436, forward strand.
GGATTTCTTCTCTATAGATGAAGTCTTGAATTGAAGTTCATATATTATTTATACGTTTGCTCCAAAATAAATATTATATGTTGAACAACATAGATATTGGTTCACATGATAGTGGAATTAATGCATTTTTTTATTATTAATGAAGGAAAATCTGAATACTTAAATCATGACAATATTATAGAGAATTGTGAAAGCAAGAAGGGACAAGTTCTAGACCCATAAATATTTTAGCTATCAAATATGAATATCAATGACAAAAATAGAGATTTGTGCACCAATATATAGAAATAAGATTATAACATAATGAGTACTCCAACTTATATGTATAGATAATTAAAATTTAAAACACAACTTTACAAACACACTATTAATCAATTATATCTAGATATCCATGCTATGTTGTTATAATGATAAGAAATAATGAAGTCTCACATTACTACTAATCACTTTTAGTGACATATTCAAGATAATATAAATATCCTACGACCATTTCAAATTAAGCACACAACCTTGTGGTGAGTATAAAGCGAACTATTTTTTCGCCTTTTACTAAAGAATACCATGTATTCATCACATAACGAGGTATATGTCAAATTTTTGAAAGACTTCTTCTCTATAGATGACGTCCTGAATAGAAGTTCAAATATTATTTATACGTTTGGTCCAAAATAAATATAGTATGTCGAGCAACTTAGATATTGGACATCAACAAAATTTTATATTGTTTTGGTTCTATAAGCTCACATGATAGTGAAATTAATGCATTCTTTTATTTTTAATGAAGGACAATCTAAATACTCAAATCATGACAATATTATAGAGAATTGTGAAAGCAAGAAAGGACAAGTTCTAGACACCAATATATAGAAATAACAATATAATATAATGAGTACTCCAACTTATATGTATAGATAATTAAATTTTAAAACACAACTTTACAGGCACACTATTAATCAAATTTTCATTATCTGCTGCAAGTTTTCTTCAAATAATTTAATATATATTATTATTAATGTTATTTTGGGGTTTAGGGGGTCACATCGCACATATTCATTACATCTTCATGCATAAAAACTCTAATCATAACACATATTCATATATTCACATATTCACTTTTTCATATATTCACATCCAAATGAGGAACAACACCATTGATCAATTAAAGTTTTCAATCGTGATCATATACACTCATATTACTCAATCACAAGTATTCAAGTAAACAATACTAAATGCAATACACTTCAAACAATGAAACACTTCTCATGAGTGTAGTACCAAACAACTCTAAAGTACTGATATAAAAAAAACTACACTGAAGTACTTAAGAGGTACATGGCTCTACATCATCATTCATATGTATTCAAGTCTTTTATAGGCTCGCTTACCATAATAACTTCTCAGGTCACAATTTAGCATCTAGTTGAGTTATTAGTGTGTCGCACAATAGCTCTTGATATTGGGGAATTACTTCAAAGCTAAACATAAATTTCTCATCTTAATACCTTTGAGAACAAGTAATCATTCCCCCAAGAGCAACATGTTGTACTTCTTTGACATCATTGAATTACTTATTCCTCCTTTCACCATGAATGCAACACTCACATAATTACTTTGGTGTCTTAGCCCTCATGTTTATTATCCTCCCTTTACATTCTAAGTCATTCCTTACTCTCATAAAGTTATCATCAACATGATTCAAATAGTTTCAATCATCAACTCTCGTCATCATTATTATCAACATCTAATCATCATTAATTTCAAATAATCACATCATGCATATTCATCCTTGACACATATTTACACTAGTATCATTTCATAAATCCTTATACTATCAAACATTTTATTTTAACACTATCAACACTTTAAATATGGATATTCAGTCAACAAACGATCATGATAATCACATTCTAATCTTATTTTAATCCAAGTTACCCAAATTTACAATTTATCCATTTATTTTTAACTAACAACACTACTATATGGTAAAAAAAAACTCTTGAACGAAAATAGACGAACGCGTGTTAAGGTTGAAAACTCAAATGGGTAGTATTGATCACTTATCTGCTAACAAGAATGAATTGCCTTATCAAGTTAATGTTGGAAAACCCTATAACGTTGTGCTCAACAATCCATGCCAATTACATGATGAATAACCAAAGGCGGAAGCGTACCTGTGGGAATTGCCATTGATGAAATCCTAGGATGATGATGATAGAGCCAATGGGTTGGGTGATCTTCCTCAGCAAAACACCCTGAAGACCTTGCTCTCTTGATGGGGATAGAGAGAACCAGAGAGTTTTCTCCTTTTGGTTTGTGAAACTGAATAGTCTTACTATGTTTGCCTTGGGGACCACTACCCCTATATATAACTATTATTAGTTATATCCCAAATTGCAGTATTTCTAATTCAGCCCCTCATTAAATTAGAAACTGCCTGGTATCTACACTATTAATTTTCATAACTATTATGCTCTTTAGCCATAAACTATTATATATTATTTGACCCCTAGTTTATTGCCTAATTATATAATGACCCTAACACACTTTATTAATTAATTATATATGTGACCCATAAATCTTACAATCTCCTACTGGTCACACATGTATCCTTAGGAGTGTGTTAGACTTTATGACGTCAAAAATGCATTATAATTACCTTGAGCATAATCCAAATTGTCCCGTCCATTAATCATATCAGCACATGGAACCAAAGAGGCTTTCGTCATAATAAGCATAACTAAACCCATCAATGATCACCCGTAATGACACAACTAAATGACATAGATCCATTATGAAAAGTGTAGCATGAAAATTACATGAAGTTGGTTAATGCATGTCAATTTTCAACTGGTCTTACTTTACCGAATGAGATCATACCATAACTTAAATGTACAAAGTAACCAAAACTGAATACTTTAAACTTTATTTCTGATCAGAAAATCCAAATACAATGTATTTGTACTTTACAATTAAACATAGAACATAAATTACATAATGGACGAAACTCCCACAAAAAATCAAGATTTCTCAAACTGTAGCACACCCATGTGAGCAGTATGCTCATGGAAGACCTTGGGTGGTAGACCTTTAGTGAGTGGATCCGCAATCATGGAGTTTGTCCTTAAGTGTTCTATGGATATCTGCCCACTTTGTACCTTCTCTTTAACAACTAGGAACTTAATGTCAATGTGCTTTGACTTGGTTGAGCTCCTATTATTGTTAGAATACAAGACTGCTGATCTATTGTCACAATACAACTTGAGTGGTCTTTCAATCCCTTCAACTATTTGTAGTCCCGTGACAAATTTCTCAGCCAAATGCCCTGGTCAGATGCCTCATGAATTGCTACGAATTCTGCTGCCATGGTTGATGAAGCAGTAAGACCTTGCTTGGCACTACGCTAAGAAACTGCTATACCAGTTAATAGAAAGACATAGCCTGAAGTTGATCTTAAGCTGTCTTGGCATCCCGCATAATCCGAGTCAGAGTACCCAGTGATCTCTAACTGGTCTGACCTCCTATATGTGAGCATGTAGTTTCTTGTTCTCTTCAAATATCTCATGACCCTCTTGGCTGCTTTCCAATGGTCAAGACCTGGATTGCTTAAATATCTGCCTAAAATCCCTACTATGAATGCTATGTCTGGACGCGTACATATTTGGGCATACATAAGACTCCCTACAGCTGAAGCATAAGGGATCTTTTGCATTTCTTGAATTTCCAAACTTCCCTTAGGGCACTGTTTGAGACTAAACTTGTCTCCCTTAGCAACTGGGGTGTCCCCTGATTTGCAATCCTGTAACCCAAACCTTTTGAGAACCTTATCGATATAGCTCTTTTGTGACAATCCAAGAATACCTCGAGATCTGTCTTGGTGTATCTGAATTCCTAATACAAAAGAGGCGTCACCAAGATCTTTCATCTCAAAATGCTTTGATAGAAATTTCTTAGTTTCGTGCAACATGCCTATATCGTTAGTGGCAAGCAGTATGTCATCAACATACAAGACCAGGAAAATATGTCTGCTCCCACTGAACTTATGATACACACAATCATCAACTGTATTCATCTCAAAACCAAATGAGAGAATTACTTGATGAAATTTATGGTACCATTGACGAGAAGCTTGTTTTAGCCCATAAATGGATTTTCTTAGTTTGCACACCATATTCTTTGGGTCTCCCAACACAAAGTTTTCTGGATGCACCATATAGATTGTCTCATCAATGTCGCCATTGAGAAACGCTGTCTTTACATCCATTTGATGAAGCTCCAAATCAAAGTGAGCCACAAGAGCCATGATTATTCTTAAAGAGTCATTCGATGAAACCGAAGAGAAAGTCTCTTTATAATCAATCCCTTCCTTTTGAGTATAGCCCTTAGCTACAAGACGTGCCTTATATCTCTCCATGTTACCATTGGAATCCTGCTTGGTTTTAAAAATCCATTTGCAACCAATGGGTTTTACTCCTTTAGGTAATGGGATAAGTTCCCAAACTGAATTGTCTTGCATAGACTTATACTCCTCATTCATTGCTTCGATCCACTTATCTGAACGGGAATCTTGCATGGCTTGATGAAAGTTGACCGGGTTGTCTTACGTCATGCCAACATTTTCCTCTACATCATTGATAAATACTACATAATCATCCGAAATAGCATTTTTCCTTTCTCTAGTGGATCTCTGCAATAGAGCTGGCTCTTGAGGCACTTGTTCTTGAGGATCTTGAATTTGATTTGGATTTTGTTCTTCCTGAACAACTAGATCATCTTGAGTTTGTTCAATAATGGGAAAGTCAACTGGTGGAAGAATCAGTTCTGGAATTGTTACCGATTCTTCCTCGAAGACAAAATCTTTAACCTTAATCTTCCCCCCAAACTCAATATCCTCAAAGAACGTTGTTGTTCCCGTCTCAAAAATTGTTCTCAAATTAGGATCATAAAATTTATAGCCCCTTGATTTTTCTGAGTACCCTATAAAACAGCTGCTAATTGTTCGGGGTTCAAATTTCTTTTTATTCGGCCTATAAGGCCTTGCCTCAACTGGACATCCCCAAACATGAAGGTGCTTCAGACTAGGCTTACGCCCAATCCAAAGTTCATAAGGTATTTTAGCCGCTGCCTTAGTTGGTACTCTATTAAGAATGTATGCTGTTGTTTTTAATGCCTCTCCCCAGAGTGACTCTGGCAAGGTGGAATGACAAATCATACTCCTTACCATATCCTTAAGAGTCCTGTTTCGTCTTTCAGCTACACCATTCATGCTGGGTGACCCCGACATAGTGTATTGTGGGATGATTCCACATTCCTCTAGGTATTTGGCAAATGGTCCCGGACGTTGTTCACCTGAACCGTCATATCTGTCGTAGTATTTACCACCACGATCAGATTTGACCTTTTTAATTCTCTTATTAAGTTGATTCTCAACTTCTGCCTTAAAGGATTTGAACACATCTATTGATTGGGACTTTTCGTGAATTAGGTAAAGGTAGGCATTTCTAGAATAATCGTCTATGAATGATATAAAATATTGTTGACCATTCCAAGAAGGAGTTGGAAATGGACCACAGATGTTCGTATGTATCAATTCTAAGACGTTTGTAGCTCTATATGCGCCTAATTTCTTATCTTTAGTCTGTTTTCCTTTAATGCATGCTACACAAACGTTAAAGTCTGTGAAGTCAATGGAATCTAAAATTCCATCTGACACAAGTCGTTCAACTCTATTTCTAGAGATGTGACCTAGACGCTTGTGCCAAAGCACTCCTGAATTGAAATTGTCAATTTTTCGCTTAGTACCACGTGATTCCACACTCAAGGTTTCATTATAGTTAGCCACAGTTTCCAACAAATAAAGATTATTATAACCAGAAAGTAAATCGGTTCCAACAACATTCGAATTTAAAGACAAAGTAAATTCTTTATTCCCGAATGAACAATAATATCCTGATTTGTCCAAATAAGAAATAGAGACCAAATTCCGTCTAAATGACGGTACAACAAAAGTGTCTTCTAAATCCAAATAATGACCGGAACTTAATAATAATCTAAATTTTCATATGGCTTCAACTTCTACCTTCTTCCCATCTCCTACATAGATGCATCTTTCAGTATTACTAGGCTTTCGGAAGTTCAGGCAACCCTGCATTGAAACGCTGATGTTAGTAGTTGCACCAGAGTCTAACCACCAAGTGTTTCCAGGTACTGAAGCTAAATTAACCTCAGAACAGACCAAAGACAGAATCATACCTTTCTTAACACGCCAAGCATGATATTTGGCACAATCCTTCTTCACGTGTCCTGGACTCTTGCAGAAGAAGCAGTTGTTATCCTTAGTCTGCTTCTTTTGTTTTGGACCCTTAGCAGCAGCTTTGTTCTTGGGCTCCTCAATTCTTTTCCTTTTGCCCTTGTCTTTAGAGATGCTAGTAAAGTGAGCGCTTTCAGTCCTATCTTGCTTCAGCCTGTCCTCTTCTTGCACACATAATGAAATGAGCTCATTAAGAGTCTATTTCTCCTTTTGACAATTATAAGTCACCTTAAACTGACTGAATTGCGAAGGAAGAGACAACAACACTAAATGAATGAGTAAGTCATCCGACAACTCAAGCTTTAGTCCTTTAAGCTTAGAAGCAATGTTGGACATCATCATAATGTGTTCTCTTATATTTCCCTTGCCTTGATACTTCATGGAAATTAAATTCTGAAGTAAAAAACTTGCTTCAGCCTTATCACTTTTTTCAAAGCGTTTTTCCATCTCAACAAGGAAATATTTAGCTGTAACTATCTCATCCGAGACAACACCTCTAAAGACCTCAGGAATACCACACTTTATGATCATAAGACTTATGCGATTTGTGCGATCTCATTTCTCATGCTCTAATTTTTCTTCAGAAGAACTAAAGTCCGTAGGAGTAGGGGGTCGATCAATTCTTAATGCAAGGTCTAAATCCATGCAGCCAAGAACAATCAGAATGTTCTCTTTCTATTCCTTAAAATTTGTCCCATCGAGGACAAGAATAGAACTCAAATTTGCAGATATGGAAGCAATAGATGCTGTGGGAATTGAATAAAGAACGAAATTTAGAAACTCACATTATAGGAAAATAAATCAATAAATAAATAAATACATATGTTCAAATCATGGAATTTAACCCATCTCAAGATACCCAGTGCACCATTGATGTCAAGTCTTTGGACAGTAACACCAATTGCTAGTGATACTCTTGTTGCAACGATCAAATATTGACAATAAGACATGTCAAACAATAAACCTTCCTTTGGGCCGATTTACTGCTCACATGTATACCAAATAATTGTCACACGTTTATCATCGCAGGTGTACATGTAATTCTACCAAATATTAACCTTCCTTTGGGCCGGTCAATACCCGCATGAATAAACATATACACAGCCATTTGACACTCTTCACGAGCAATTTAGACAAGAGAGGTCACTTTGGCAACGTCATGTTTCAATTAACTCATTCAAAATGTCAAACTTAACTTGAACATATATTTATTATATCCAAATAAAACAATATTTAAAAAAAATATTGTTCACTAAAATAAACTATGTTTCATTAGTATTTGATAATTATTGTATTATCAAAAAAAAATAAATAACACGCATAAAAAAAACTTCAACTTTTCCAACGAAACTCGACGATCAAGCAAGAAAGAATGAAAACCATATAGAGTAGAATTCTCACACATGTGTGCATACCAAAACAATCAACAATTATAGAAAATCTTTATAGTAAACCATCAATGGCATATCAACACGAAAAAGAAAAAAAAAATTATAACCGAAAACAAAAAAATATGGATTCCATAATATATATATATCCAAATTCCCAAATTACAAACCCTAAGATTTCAATCATGTCAAAATTCCCAAATTGAATCCTAAAACAAAGACAATAATCGAATTTCATCATGAATTAAACATGGTAGACTCTGATACCAATTGTTGAAAAACCCTATAACGTTGTGCTCAACAGTCCATGCCAATTACATGATGAATAACCAAAGGCGGAAGCGTACCTGTGGGAATTGCCATTGATGAAATCCTAGGATGATGATGATAGAGCCAATGAGTTGGGTGATCTTCCTCAGCAAAACACCCTGAAGACCTTGCTCTCTTGATGGGGATAGAGAGAACCAGAGAGTTTTCTCCTTTTGGTTTGTGAAACTGAATAGTCTTATTGTGTTTGCCTTGGGGACCACTACCCCTATATATAACTATTATTAGATATATCCCAAATTGCAGTATTTCTAATTCAGCCCCTCATTAAATTAGAAATTGTCTGGTATCTACACTATTAATTTTCATAACTATTATGCTCTTTAGCCATAAATTATTATATATTATTTGACCCCTAGTTTATTGGCAAATTATATAATGACCCTAACACACTTTATTAATTAATTACATATGTGACCCATAAATCTTATAGTTAATGCATATAAATGGTCGTAGAAACTCTTAGATGCACAAGGTTGGCGAATCTTGACTGATTAGGGAATGATGATGGAGAATATTAGGAGTTAAATGGTTAAATGCTTTGGAAATCCCGAGAGGGATTTTGGAGTGAAATTCCCAATATATCTTAACTCTTAAAATGAAAAGTGAAATACTATTGCATAACATTTTTTTTATCACATTTATTTGTTTGTTAGAGTTTAATCAACATTTATTCTAATTATATTTCACAATATGAATATATTTGTTAAAATATTGTAAGATTTAAAATAACAAAACAACATAGGTTTAGGTTTATTGAGGTATTCATTTAGATTAAGAGTTCAATTTCGATTTAGTGTAAATTCAACCAATATTTTTGATAACTTCAACGTTGTATGCTATGAACTTGAATGTTGAAAATTTGTTCGCAATTTTTTTTTATTTTAACAACTTAGAATTGTATTATTCTCGATTGATGAAATTTTTATAGATTTAAATAAAATTATG
>JBBPBT010000183.1:3678865-3699941 GCA_037974875.1 Cicer bijugum
GTCCTTTTTAAGAATATCAAAAGTTGAATTTATTGAAAATAAAAAAGTTGAACTTTTAAAATGTGAAAAACTCTAATTATAAGACAAAATTTCTATATTTGAATTGTTAACATATATCACAAGGACCAACATTTTCCTTTAAATAATATTTAGAGATTACTCATCAAGTTTGTGTAATTTATAATTATCTATTAATTAATTATTATTTAAAAAATAACAATTATTGTTATTTTATTATTATTAATTTGTTATTACATTATTGTAATTATTATTATTTTAAGTATATAGTGATTGGTGTGATAGTAATATGTATCAAACTTTATAGGAAGGGTACTATTATTCTATCACTTGTAAAAAATATGGGAAAGAAAATTAGCGGTTGGAACTTTGCAGTTACGTAACAAAATTCTATTGGATATCGGAATCTAACAATCTTTTCATGATCTTCATCCTTATAGGGTTTTCTGAGAATTTTCCAAATCAATCAATATGCGTCCCTGAATGCATCTCAAAACGACGAAATATTAGATCCCCACTCCTCCGTAGTTTCAATTCATCAAACTCTCGCTAAATCCCATATTACATTATCGTTTGACTGGGTATGATATTTTGCTCCTCACTCTAAACGGAGAAATTTCATATTTTGGGAAGTTTAATTGCGAAATGTAAAATATATTTTAGTTTTAGTTTTTTATTTTATTTTATTATTGAGTTATTGAACTTTGTAAAATGGTCCTGTTTGTGAGAAGGAAATTGAATGTGGGGGTAAATTAGAAGATTTGTATGATTTTATTTGTTTGCTTTTGTCATGAATGATGTCAATGTTATACGTTGAAGCAAAAGTTTATGTAATTTTATAATAATGTCTCTTAATTTTGTTTATTGGAATATTTAGATATTTTGATTAGGTGATTTTATTTCCATTACCAAAAAGGTTATTCTATTTTCATGATCTTTTTTCAATTGAATCATAGATGATGATGTCACTGTTTTGAATTGCAGCAAATTGTTTTTTCAATTAAATGGTGATTTTTTCTCAACTATTTATTTATGTATTTATCTATTAGTATTAGTATGTGCTTAAGGTGTTAGCTAAGTGGCAAGAGTTTGATTTTGTAAACTCGAGTTATTAAAATAAGATGTATTTATCTATTATTTTCTTAAAATTTTGAATAATCAGCTTTGAGTAATAGTTACTGATACTCAGGACTAAACTGATTCTTTTCTGAGCATAGTTATTTAAAGTGGTAATTGACTAAGCTTGATTTTAATTAATTACTATTTTCCATAATAAATGCAACAGTTTATCACTGTTCCGAGTTTAGGCATAATAGAATATCCCCTTTATCTCCTAGCATTTCAGGATGAGCATTCTCTGCCTCAGTGATATTAGTGATTTTACTTTGCTTCTCTTGGTTGGAGGATCTATGATATTTTTGTCTGTGTTTTTTTTTTTTGGTAGTTACTTTCAACTATGCTGAGCTGCTCCTTTTGAGAATTAAAACATGATCTTGGCAGGATTATGTACAAAATATGTTATAAATATTTGTTTTAAATGCTATTACATGTGAAGTTCTTACACATTTATAGTAGGTTTAGGATAGATTTTTTTCGTGGATTCATTTTCACGAGTTTTGGGTGGTTCCTTGTTCAGAATCCCGATATAGGGATGCTAGACAGCTCTTCAATAGTAATGCTAGTTTTTATTTTTATTTTTGTGTGATGACCTTCTGTATTGTTTTCGATCATGAGAAAAACTTATCCTACATTTTCTTTGCATATATCTCTTCCTAGCAACACTTTGGTTTCATCTAACAGAAATTTTGATTGCACAATCAGTTTCCTTGCTGCACTATGGACATAGAGTCGTTGACTGAATTTTCCAATTGTCATTTTCCCTGAGCTGAATACAAATAAGTTCTTATAAAGGTTAATATATTCATAACTTAAATCATTTTCAAATATAAGCAATGTTGTGATACCTTCTTTTGGGTTTCAACTTTTTAATATCATGTCTTCAAATTGTATTTGTTTACATAATAGGTGCTTTTAGGTGGATAGCAAAAGAGACTATACAGTCTAAAAGAGATTTCTCAACAAACAGGGTAGTGCTGCAATGTTGGCCTCTAGAGAAATGATGACTTTCGAATCTTACCAGAACCAGGCTAACTTATTTGTGAAGGATTATTTACTAGCAGACTCTTTGATTCCGTATACTTCTATTGTTGGTGGCATTTTGGCTTGCAAACTGGTATTTTACGTTTTTGTATGTTGTCATTCTATTTTTCTTAATGTATGATGATACTTAAGAGATATTATTGGTCGTTACTTTACGTATTCCCTTGCTTGTTTTCAGATCTTTGATCTTACTCAGCTTATGTGTACTAATTACTTTAAGAGCTACTCCAGCTTCTCAAAAATTCAACGTATTGAATGGAATAACCGGTAACTGGATGTTTCCATTGAGTGCAATATAATATATCTTCTCTTGTTGCTCATGATATAAAATATTTATGGACTTCTATTATTTGTGCAGAGCTATATCAACTATTCATTCAGTTTTCATAACAACTATGTCATTATACTTGGTGTTTTGCTCAAATTTGTTTTCTGACAACCAGTCTACTGAACCTATTACAGTTCGAAGCTCTTCATTGTCAACATTTGCACTGGGGGTAAGAATAATCTCACTTTTTTTCCTTTATTTTTCCTCAGTGAGTTCCTTTTGTTACTAATATGGTATCCGAGATAAACCTATGAGTGCGAAGCTCTTCCTTTCAACACAAGTTCAGAGCTTGAGATAGTAAAATGTGCATCCAGAAATATTTGACACAGCAATTATTGGTGTCTAATAATATTTTCTTTTTGGTCCTGGGTTTTTAGGTTACAGAATTAGTCAAGTGAAAACTAGATGTGCTAATAAGGTATAATTCTGTTTTATCTTCTTCCAAAATGATTTAACTTGTGAAGTTTATGTCAAATATAGATTGCGAATGTAAAGATAAACCTGCATTACTTATAAGGCTGGATCTCTTCATAGTCAATATTAATCGGGTATTGGCTATTAAACCTTTGTGATTTATCTCTGTAAGTCTGACATGGAAAAAACATTGTACTGTATGTTGTAGTTATGTCAATCTGAACTGAAGGCTATTTTGTATATCAAGTTCGATGAGTGACTGAAATGAGGAGATAGAGTTTTTATCTGTGTGAGGCTTGAATATAATCTGCATCACCTTGATTACCATTTTCTTTTTTGCATTAGATTAATACTAACATTTTGATGAATTTACTTGGCGGTGTTGATTTTCAAATACTATAAAAAATGACATGATGAGAGAAGAGATAGAAGAATTATAAGTGAGACAATAAAGAAATTATCCTGAAGAGCTAGGCAGGGAGTCTAAGACGATTAAGAAGTGATGTCTGTTGCATCATTGAAGCAACATTCAGCACAGTTTTTGTAGATATTTCAGAATCATTTTCAGCAATGTACATTGGTTAGACTGACCATCAATGTAAAAGTAGTTATGTAAGATTTTTTTTATCATGGTGGTTGGAATGCTGTGGTTGAATCCTAAACTTTTTATTAATTTATGGGATTGGGACTTGCAATGATAGATCAATATTCTCAATCTTCATGTGACGGGGATTGGACTTCCACATGTATGAAATTATATAAGAATCTTGTTAACTTGTATGAACTTAGTATGAAATTGGGAATCCTCTAGTTATGTTTTCTATCCAGCATTCAATGTATATGGTCTTAGTCTCAGAGAATGTCTTCTAAGTTTATGAAAATATTTTTGTTAATTGTTACGTCTGTGATCCTTTGTTGCTGTGGTGCACATGTTATAGTTTATGTTATTTTATATAAATCAATTTCCTTTCTTTCTGATGAAAATGGATGGTTGGGATCTAATGAAACTTAATGATTCATATTCTTCCTACTTGTTTCTTGTTATGATTCAGATCAATTTTTGCATTGTTGTAACCTACATCGTTTTTATAATGATTACTATCTGTATCGCTAAATATAAGAAGAATTCTTCTTGTCCCTTTTTATAAGACCATTTTCAAATTTTAAACTACATCAATCATTTTTTTACTAACATATCCCTAATTATGTTACATTTTTTTTCTGCAATTTGTAATAAATAGTATAATAAAAGCATAAACTAATTCTCTCTCCTTAAAGATAAAGTTGTAAAATAACTCAAATTGTCAATAAATTTAATACCAAGGCCAACTTTCTTAATTTCCGTGATTTAGTCAAGAGGGGGGTCCTACCTATAGGGACGGAGGTAGTACAATTCAACAACCCATTTTGTGACCAGTAGCATTTTCTTTTATCTAGTGGAGAAGTTTTTATTTCTTATGTTTGATATTTGTTGCGACAGGTTTCTGTTGGTTACTTCATTTCTGATTTTGCAATGATTCTTTGGTTCTTTCCTTCTCTTGGTGGATATGAGTATGTAAGGATAATATCTTCTCAACTTGCGTAGTTTAAGCCAACTGTCTTATGTAGTTGGACGCTCTTATTCTTTTTTGAGTCATTTCATTTTTTAGGAACGCAGCTGGAGATGATTAACATGGGGATTTAAACTGACTTCTTATTAACATTGGTTCAGGTTATTCATCATCTGCTTTCTTTAGTGGCAGTAGCATATTCAATGTTGAGTGGGGAAGGGCAGCTTTATACATACATGGTCCTGATCTCTGAGACAACTACTCCAGGAATCAATTTGAGATGGTAATCTTGCTCTTATAAAAAAATTAATATGTCATGTAAGGCATTTCTTTGTTGATGTTTTGTCGGTTGTTTTGAAGGTATCTTGATGTAGCTGGTATGAAAAGATCCAGAGCTTATCTCATCAATGGGGTTGTAATATTCCTTGCTTGGATGGTGGGTTAAAATGCTGCTGTTTGAAATTTATATAGCTCTTTTCATGTTTGTTACAGTATCCTTATTTCGATATATCATTTCGTGTTGAATATATATAATTCTTATTCTGGGCCTTTGGGATTTGCTCACGGAAATGTCTATTTGCAGGTTGCCAGAATACTTCTGTTCGTTTATTTGTTTTACCATGTGTACTTGCATTTTGATCAGGTAATTACTACGAACACTGAAATTGTAAGTTGTCTAGTGTGTGGTGCTTTATAGATTGCTGATCTTGACTTCAATTCTTGTGCTTTCAAAATATATCTTTATATTTGAATTTAAAGTTTAAAACTCAAGTAAGATTAGAAGAGCACACAAAAAAAAGTAAAGTTTGGGATGATTTAGAAGGGTTATTTCAAAGAATACCACTACGAAAAAAGACTTTCCTAAAACTACGTTCTGAATCCTGGATAGCGGTGTCGAGTGGCCTACCCTCTAACTGTGATACCGGGATAGCTTGTGGTGGGATGACCGTTATTTGAATATTTTTTGGACTGGTTACATGACTAATACTATGAATGCTTAGTTCCTATAAAAGGAAAAGCATGTAGAGGATACCAAAGAGTGCATGAGAGGTATAGTTTATGTGAAGGAAATGTAAGGGTAAAACTGTTCTAGATTTTACTTTAGTTTTCAATTTTACAATAGCTAACAGTTCTTTTAGGAAACATAAGGAGCATCTTATCATGTAGAAAAAGTGGGGTGATTTGCTCTTAAATCGATTCTTTTTATAAGGATATTTGTCAGATAAAGCTTTATATTGCAATGTTTATGCCTAGAGAGTTGGCCACCCAAGACCGGTTCTTGGTTATGTATTTATGAGTTGAGAGGAGAGTAAATAGAAATTTTAAGAATAGGGTTACGGGATCAAATGGTGGCAATTGAAGGGTTAAAAATTGTTAGAATATTAGAAAATATCTTATAATATCTTATAGTATCTTTTATATTATATTAGAGTATCTTGATTTATTTTCTATGATCAATTTATAATCATAGAGAATCTTAGAATTTCTCTCTTTATTATTATGATTTGTTCCTGATTTAGGATTGAGTCTATGTTTTTCTATAAATAGAGATTAGTAATGAATCTTTTGTAATGAAGTCAGCATTAAACTATTATCAATAATATTCGAACCCTTATTATTTTCTCTCCTCCTTTTCTCTAAAATCTCACAACTTCAACATGGTATCAGAGCCTATTTCGATCCTCCTTGAACAATCTTGTCTTTGTTCCGCTGATGAGTTCCCAATAGTTTAGGAATATAATCATAGTTTCTATTTTCTAGCATGATCATTCCTTTTTCTGACTGCTGTCACTTCTGCCCACCGTCGTGCTGGAAATGTTTTCCAACACATTTTCCAACACAACCACTTCCATTGTGTGCCGAATCTCCCAATCTACACAACCCAGATTTTTTTTTAGGTCAAAAGTTGCTCCACACACGCTCATGTGCCTCCAAGATCCGCCATGTTCATCTCATGCGCCGCCACCAACAGCCTCGAGCTCAGGCGCGTCTGTCCGCTTTCTGGCATAATTATCACTCGTCTACATTGAGTTTTCCTTCCTGGTTTCAGATCTGTTTTAAGTTTTTTTTCTTTCGAACCACATGCATACAACTTGACAATTTGTCCCAGATACATTGGCCCCATCTTTATCTCAAATGTACTGGCCTTGCTTTTCTCTCCTTGAAGCATGTCTCTCTCTCTCCTTGAAGCAAATTCATGTTTAAATATTTTGAGTCTCTGATATTATTGGTTTGAAGCTTCCAAATGTAGTTTTATAGAAGGACGGACCTTACTTTGTTCAACTGCTTGCTATGAATTTCTCTCATGTTGATGATCATTTCGGCTATCTGGCTAGGCTATATTTATAGCAATTCTCTCCGATTTCACATGCATCCCTGAGTTGCTTTTCCATCTTTTTTATTATTTTCCAGAGCAAAATATTGTTTTCTTGTAACAAGCTAAAACTTAGTAAGCTTTAGCTTGAGGGGGAGTGTTAGAATATTAGAAAATATCTTATAATATCTTTTAGTATCTTTTATATTATATTAGAGTATCTTGATTTATTTTCTATGATCAATTTATAATCATAGAGAATCTTAGAATACCTCTTTTTATTATTATTATTATTATTATTATTATTATTATTATTATTATTATTATTATTATTTGTTCTTGATTTAGGATTGAGTCTATTTTCTCTATAAATAGAGATTAGTATTGAATCTTTTGTAATGAAGTCAGCATTAAACTATTATCAATAATATTCGAACCTTTATTATTTTCTCTCCTCCTTTTCTCTAAAATCTCACAACTTCAACAAAAACAAAATATTTTTTTGAGTAGGGTTTTGGAGGGATGCTTGTATGAGATTCGTAGAAGTGCTAACGACAAGAGACGATTAGTGAATCAATTGGCTTTGAACCAAAGGGTCTTTCTTGATGATGTGATTCAAACATGCATCATAAGGTTAAAGGCAAGTGTCATAAAGAATGATCCTTTTGTAAATTTGCTGAAAATTAGAATTCATACAATGCTGTTAAACAAAATAGTAAGAAGATAGTGAATGAAGCGATAGTTAGAGAATGTTATAATTTGACCATCTTTAAGCACCAAAGCTAGGAGGGAAGAATTTAAAAACTTGAACCAAAGGAAATGTGTTGAGGATAGATTGAGCAAAGTACTCTAGTCACGAAACATCATGTTTAGAAAAAGTGAAAGAGTTACTTTCATAAAATTTTCAATGAGGGAAAGGGACAACCATGTGGTACATTTGTGAGTGGATAAGCACACGACTTGAACTTCTAACCTCATAAGTTATACATTAGAAACTCTAGCTATTTTGCCAATAATGCTCCTCTTCAAACTATTTAGTGATGGACATGAGTTTTTAGTTAACTCTAATAAGCTAACACTAGAGGAGGATTAGAGCTATTCATTATGCCCTAGAGTTTAAGAATTAGAGATATAAGAATCATTAAAGATGATGGCTAAGTGCATAGCAGTTGGACTATGTAATATGCTGTTTGAGATAGGGTATAGTGAATAAGAGAGAAAGACATAAGATGGTCTCATAGTTTTTTGACAAGTGTTGAAATATTTCCTTGATTTATTTTCCTTTACATAAGCACTTATTCCTATCCCTATAATTAAGGGGTCTTCTTGACTGTAATCATATTTATTATTATAAATATACATGGCCGAGGATTAATCTCTCAAGCAATTCAAATGAATTCTTTGCTTTTTCTGCATTCAAGATGGTATCAAAGCTCGCAGCTTCTGGGCCTGATTTTTTTTTAAAAATCACTAATGAGAAAGTCCCTAAACAGAAACCCTAGTCGTCAAGTTGTCCCATTGACCAACAATAATTAAGGTTCGGCCCTGACACTGCCTCAGAGATTGGCAAATCTGCTTCACGTCAGAACCCCGCAACCATCGAGTTCCACACAAGCCGTCATGTGCAGGAAATATTTCGCAACCTTGCTGAACGTGGAGCTCACGTGCCTCCTACATGACTCTGTTTGATGCGTTTCCTGTAGTGATTTTCTTGCGGGAGATTCCTTTGTGTGTTTTAGGGATCAATTGCCTGACCCATTTCTGGTATTAGTGTTATCTGGATATATTCTCTATTTTGAATCTGAATGAATCTGCATACTTTTGTTCCAAGTGCATCTTCAGACATGTTTTATGTGTGTATTTAGTTTCTGGCCTGTTGACGCACATCTTTGTTCTCAGTTTGTTCAGCTTTGTGGTGTGTTTCGAATGAGTTCTGTTTTCTGCATGTGTCCGTCATCTTCAATGGTAGAGTGATCTATTATAACCGCTTATGGTGAAGCCCAACAAACCTCAAACTGTTGCACACCCTGGTAACTCTGCTGTTTGTTATTCTCGCTCATCTTCTATTAGATCATGAATCTAGATTACTGTGCTTTCGATCACGAAGTCATTAATCTTTATATTTTATCAAAACTATCACAAAAAAAGTTTCACATCATATTACTCTTGCCAAAGGTTCTAAAGCTAGAGGACATCGATCAAGCCACAACTCTTCCCTCGTTATCCTTAAACTCTGTTCAGTTTGCTCTCAATTCTCCTTTTAACTTTGACATCTAACTTGCACTTTTAATTGTTTTGTCACCTTTGCTCCCAATTATTTTAATATATAAGACTAGAGCACGGGTCGGATGATTGGCACAAGATATGAATCACATGGTCTCTAGTATTTCCTGTCTCCATCTTCCACGGTCTGCACTGCTGCAAATTCAAGTCTAGTTAATTGTTGTGGAACTATTTTTCAAGTTGAGTTATATGCACCAGGTTAAGGGGAGTGATAAAATGTTTCCCTGATCAATTTCCTTTATCTTTTGAATATATTTTTTATTGGAAATCAATTAGATAGAAATAGGCACTTTTCTTATCCTATAATTAAGGGGTCCTGATTGTTATCCTATTGTTATTATTATATATAGACAAGGCTGAGGGTTAATCTCTCAGGCACCATATTAATTCTTTGGTGACATACAAAACACAAATTAAATGGGATTAAGATCATGAGTCATATGATGAAAGCTATAGTAGGATGACCAAGGGAAGATTAAAACAGGACATCCACGTTACAGGAATTTAGTTTGGTTTTGTGCCTGGGATGTCAACATATGAAAATTGATGGAGAGGTATCCATTAAATAAAAAACATTCTGCATGGTTTTTGTTGATATGAAAAGGTGTAATAGGTTGTCCATCAAGGTCATTTTGGAAGGTTCTGGATGAGAAAGAAATTCATGTTACTAAATTCTACTAATCAAATATATGTATATCATGCCAAAGCTCAAAACCAGTGTGATACAAGGTAGATGTGAATAGTATGTTGTTGCGTATAACTTATAATTTATGATAGGACATTATATTGTCGTTTGATCACATTACTTATCCCATCTGGTAGAAAAATCTTTTGGTTGTTGTTGTAACTGCACATTATGTTGGATGATAACTGGTTTAGATTATGGATCTATTTGTTTCATACAAGATCATTCTCAAAACATATCAACTAAAACTGTAATTTATGCTCTCATCAATTGGGGAGCAGAAGGGTGGTAGAGGTGAAATGATCAATATTTACTATGCTAGTGTATTGTGCCTGTAGACTTATGTACATATACCATTACACCTGCTTAACAACTAAGGATCACATATTCTTCAATCATTCAACAGGTTGAGAAGATGCACATCATTGGGCAGATATTGGTAGTTGTTGTGCCATTGGTGCTATCTGTTATGAACTTGGTTTGGTTTGCAAAGATTGTTAAAGGCTTGAGGAAGACATTGGCAAAGAGGCAGTAAATAATCAGCTTAGTACAATTTATTGCAGAAAAGTGTATAGATTTCCCTGTTTATATTTGTCTCTCCTTTGCATGTGGATATTATAAACTGGATCTGTTTTTGGTGTTAATGTAGATATATAAAAGCTGGTTCCGCTTCACGAGTAAGTTTTTAACTTATACCTTTATATCTTGTTTCATTTTTATTTAAGGTAAATTCTTATCAACTTATGATTTTGGTTGGGTACCGATATTTTTAACTTAAAATCAATTTAAAATTTAAATTGTTTAAAAATAATTAAATATAAATCAATTACGTGATTTCGTATGATTGGTTGTTGAGTATTAACATGATCAAACTCTAAAGTACGAGCATAATTGTTTAATAGCTCACATTGTAAACTAACAATGGTTGGGTCTACTTGATGAGGTTAACTCTAGGATTGTGTCCTATGAAGTCGAAATATGTAATACGAGTGTATTACATTATGGATATGTGGATAGTTAAAACTTTTAAAACTTATAATACGATACGGCTTAGATAAGTTGGCAAAATTTTTATTTAAAAATTTATATATATTTAGAATATTTATAAATAAAGATGTATGGATCATTCTTTCTAATTTTATTGTTATAATAATTATAATTTTTATAATGTATTTTACTGTGTTAGGATATCAACAAAATATTATAAGAATTTAAATAAATATTGATTTTATTTAATAGTTCACAATTTAAAAGCATTTTTAATTGTCTCATCCATAAAAAAAATATGGTTTTGAAGTCTCATTTATTAAAAGATAAATTTTCCAATTCAAGAGTATTGATAAATTTTCCAATTGAAGAGTAGTAACATGTTAAATTGGATCATCTTAATTAATGTTCTAAAATAATTGTCTCGCCTTCTTTATGTCTTTAATTTTCATAGGATATGTAACCACAAATATTTGTTAAGTATTCTAAACATATCAGATAAATTAATTTTAAAAGATAAAAAAAAAAAAAAATGATTTCTCTGTAGTTTATATTCACATATTCGTGAAATGAAATATCGATATCAAATGCATATTTTTCTCTATTTTTGGAATATCTGGACTTCAAAAGTGTCAAGCCACCCATCAAATTCCTATTTGCAGAGACAACTATAATTAGTGATAAAATAAATAATTAATATCAACTTTTGATGAACAAATAAAATATTTTTATTTATTAAGAGAAAATCTAATGTTGATACTACATGTATATGTGTAGTAAATTATAAGATATTTAAAATATTAGTCTTTGATATCTATTATAATATATTAAATCAGCACATGTTTTCACATTAATATTTCAGCTATTTATGTGTCAAATAATTTTATTTGTGTCATATCACACATAATCGGATGTATCACCTTTTAAATCAGACTCTCAAATCTCCAAAACACATTTTCATTCTCCTAATTTTCTTTGATTTGCCTACTCCAAACCAATAACACTCACCCATGTATTTATAATTACTATTTCATAAATTCTCATTAATCTCTCAAATTAATTGGCAATGCATACCTAATACACCTTCAAAGCTCAAATTTATGTTATTTATTTTTCTGATTTCAGAAGATGTTTGTTTTGATGGGTTGTGTCTTGATCTTGGACAATATATTCCTTACATCTTCTTCACCGATTATTACAATACAAATTCAAAATTATCTTCTTTATCATTTATTTGCCACAATTTATATGAACTGAACTATTTTAGAGCAACCCAACTAATGAGTGAAACATTTTGTTGCCTATTTTTGATCATTGCAACATCAAGTGTTTCACTATCTAAATGGTTGAATGTAACTCAAATTATTTTCGTAACTAAAATTTATTTAAAAGGGTGACCTAAAATCAATTCAAAGATTAGTAATGTGTAATAACATCATTAGTCTAAAAATTGTTATCTGTGAGATTAATTTTTATGGTATCATACATATTTACTTCCTTAGTTAATGTTTCAGATCATTCAAATGATATTCTTATTATAATAATAAAAAATTCTAAAAACAACTTCTCGCTCAATTTTTGGTTACTTTTATTGTTTATGCTGAAAAATTATTTCAATGTTAGGTAAATAATGCCTCGGAGTTTTATACACTAATGAAAAAATAAGATTACATAGATTTATTTCACAATGGGTAATTTTTTATTTAATTGATTATACACTAATGAAAAAAAAATTAGATTATGGAGCAGTATTCCACATTAGGTAACATAGACACCAATATGAGATGAGTCTATATAATTTGTGTCACAAGTCGGTCATATCAGATTCAAGTACTCTTCTCTTTTGTCTGTAATGTTTTTAGATATTGATTCAGAATCAATTATTTAATTTTGATCTATGTAACTATTTATTTGTAACTTTTGAATATTTACCTATTTGATGAGAATATATGTATATTATAATCTTGTGGCTTGAATACCTTATCATAAATAAATCTAAAGTTATTCTGCCAAGTATGGTTTCAAATTGTTGTTTGTAACTGCTTGCGGCCACGATATTATAAATTTTGAAGTCGCTGCAAAAACAATTTAGGCTACATTTGCCCGCACATTGTCACAATATAAATATTTGCAAAGTAAAATTGAAATAGACCTATAAGATTATGGGAACATGCTTTAGTATAATTGAATAAGTTACAAGAGATTCAATGTCATATCAAAATACAATGGTATGGTAGCTGTTGGCTCTAAAAGTTTACCAATACTCAATATTTTTGCTCCATAAGTATTTTTCATATTTTTTAGCAACAATGATTTTTCCTAATATAACCTTTATAAAATTATTGTTAAGTTTTATTTGTCATATTAAGAAATAGTAAAATAAAGTTTTGAAAAAAATAAAAAATAAGTTGACAAAAGAATTGCCTAATTATTTCTAATAATGTATTTTTTTTTTTAAATCTAATAATGAAAACTTTATAATGTTTTTGCATTTTCACATTGTTGAGGTAAAAATCTTTTTGGTATATCTTTTAATGACAACAAACCTCTATTGACGATTGCATTTGAGTTTTATTTATGGAACATGAATCACATAAGTGGTCAAATAAGAAGCCATTTGCATCAACAAGGGCATAAGTATCTACATTGAAAGTATCAAAGTAATATCAGAAGATTACAACAATAATATTGTATGTGTAACAACCCAACCCTTAATCACAGCCTCCCTTACAGTTACCGACACTGTTAATCACAACATTCTCCCTCCTCTCACTTCGTTGAAATAACAAGTTTTTACCTTTCGTGGTAATTGAACCAGGTACATAGGGGATAAGTACTATTGTTCATTCATTTCAACTACAAAAAGACAAAAACTCGTTATTTCCATTGGATGGAAGGAGTGCGATAAGGTAAATTAGCTTCAAGGAGATATTAGAAGGCTATTATTTGAACTTCAAAAGAACAAATTGAGAGGATAAAAAACTCGTCATATTGAGTTGTCCTCATCACATGAAGGTTCATATTTGAGGGATCATTATAGAAGAACTTCTATTATAAGCTACACAAGATTATTCTTGATGTAATGTGACAAAACTCATATTGAGTTTTCTATTAAGCTTTGAGGTTTGAGAATGATCTTGAATGAGTTTTTAAAAGAGGTCATGCAATACACATAGATTTATATAAGGACAAGGAACAACTTTAATGAAGAATTCCTTGAAGAATCGATTCAACTAACTTATCATTTATTGATAAGAATGTCGTTACAAGACATGAGAATATTCTCCTTTTCCAAAGATGAATGTTGGTCCAAGAGTACATGGTTGATGCCCCTACGTCATTCTAGCATTGTTCCACATAGCTTTATAAACAAATGAGAATCAAGAAAGTCAAAAGTTGTATCAAAAATCAAGTTAAACAAGTGTTTGTACCAAAGATTAAGGAGAATGATCAAAATGATCATTTAATACCTTGAGAAATATGTCCAATTGATATATTATAGATTTAAATATATGAAGATAAATAAAGAAGTGAAAGAATAACTTTATGAAAGAATCTTAAAAGGAATATATCATAAACTATAGAAATCATTCAAGAAAATGAGTGTTAGATCTTCAAAATAGCATCTCCAATAAGAACATGTCCAATATATTCATGTCTATGGAAAAGTATGTCAATGATGGTTAAATCATGGGAAGTATTACTTCAACAAAATATTTACCCTCTGATATAGAAGAGAACATTATTAATTGTTATGAAAGAATGTTCTCATGATAAATGTGACACTGTAAACTCAAATTGAAATAAAAAGTAAAATGTACTAATTTTGAAAGAGATTTGCAGCGGTTCTAAAATAAAGTATAAAAGTTTTCTTATAAACTAAAAGGTTCAGGGCGTCACATTCACACATACACAAAATGTTTGCATAAAAATTTTCAATAAAAAAAAAATCCCTTTAATATAAAATATAGTTGAGGTTTATTAAATGAATATTTCTGACATAAAAGCACGTTCTGACCTTAGAGACAATTAATTTCCACCTCCAAATAAAAGATAAAAATAACACAATTGATTGATCCAATTTACAAAAATCTAAATTAGTTCATAACTCAATAAAAAAAAGACAAATTACTCTCACCCAATATCACCTATCAAAGCGTGGATCACCAATTGATAACCTGAAATAGTGGCGCTATCGCAAGCGTCAAACACAAGCAAAGAGGGGTAAACTTCGAAAACATGTAATAGTATAAAATAATTGAGAAGCACACATAAAATATATTAAACACCGTATCATATTAAATCACAGCCAACAAGAATTATCAAGGTAAAACATTGATAGAATCCACAACATTAAGTAAGTAAATATACAAATCAAGTAATGTCATGCATGCTCTTATACTCTAGACTCCTCCTCTTTCTTTGGTACCATTCTAACTCTGAAGTACTTGGTTAGAAGGCTTGATACTATGCCACCATGCAAGTGGACGAACAATTCAATTTGGCTATGTCCTCAAAGATCCTCTTAACTCAACCCGAGACACATATACGCGACAGTCGAGGTAAACGTGTGTTGCATGGTAGCTCCCGACATTTGGAGTGCTACCTCCAAGTCACCTAGGAGTTCCCACCCGAATACCTCCAAGGTCCAGCAATCTTGCACTAAGGCTCAACAGCAGACCGCCACGATCATGCTCATTCATTTGTACTTCCCCGGAATCACTAGGCTTGTCAGGCCTTACCTATATGATGACCAAATAATTTTCACTTCCAAAAATTATCAACAACTATTTTCTCCCCTCGTTGGCCTAAATTACTCACTCCATTAAGAGAACCATCATTGGCACATGTCGAATTCATCATTATTTAATAAAATGCAATATGCATTTCGTGATATTTATCAAGGTGGTAACATCATAAGTCAACAAGAAATCATCAATGCATATTTTCATAGTCATATATTATATTCAAAATTTATCATCATAATACACAAACTCCAACAATATATGATTTTCACTCACATATAATAATACTACAAGATTCACACACACCACTTTAATTGAAATTGAATTAATAACAAGTCATCATATTTTATATCATATAACAATATCAAGGTAGATATAAACAAAACACAAAATACGTCAAAAACACAATTCTACAATAATTCAACTACCACACAATCTTCAAAGCTTAAATCAAACAACGCCCTATAAAAGTTTCTAACTCGTATTTTAACCTCATCAAATTCAAATTTTCTCATTAGTCAATTATTACTCAAAGGGCTTCAACCGTATGTAGCAAGCCTCGAATGAATTATGGAAAATACGGTTTTCCCGTTCATCTCACTTAATTTACACTCATGAATTCGAACTCTCTCTCACCCCATATCTTAGTTTGACACTTTTGTATGATATAAGAATCAAAACAACTTTTAGCAGCCATAACATGTCGACAACACGCAACAAACGAGTCCAAAAGCATCAACGAATTTGTAGGGTCGATGAAATATGGATGGTAATTTACGCGAGCATAAAAATGTTACATAATTAATAAAAATATTAGGCAAAGAAACATATTCAAAATATCGTGAAACAAGTTATTAGAAAATGCCTCACCGACACGCTAGAGCGCCGACAGGGTCTAACGTCTACTTTGCCGGAACATGCAAGGGAGTAGTGCTTCTTGAAGGTTTCTACGAGCGGAATCCAAAAATGCTATCAGTTTTTCAGGACGATGAACGTGTTGGTCGGAATTCTACAACATAATCGCGATGAGGGTGGAAACCCATTTTTTTAAGTGTAACAGTTGGTGATTTCAAGCATAGGTAATGAAAGAGGGTGTTTCGTGGAGTCCAAATATGGTCTTGATTTTCGTTGGGGATAGTGGTGGTGCCCAGTATCTTGATCAAAAGATGGAGGTGTGATTTTTGACAGAGAAATAAGAAGTTTCAATTTGCGATTCAGGTTGAGAATGAAAGAGGAGATCATAATGATCACGAATGTGGTCTCAGTTTTCTATGACAACCATTGTAACGATCATGGTCGACGATAGAATAAGGAAGAAAAAATGGTTGTTGGTGGCGGTGTATACGAAGAAGAAGGAAGAGGCAAGAACGGTGTTGCTATTATTTTTCTTTCTTTCTTTCTTTATTATTATTATTATTATTATTATTATTATTATTATTATTATTATTATTATTATTATTATTATTATTATTATTATTATTATTATTATTATTATGTTTTAGTCTAACATATGACTCTAACTCATAAAACACATTTTAGTCTTTTTTTTTTATAAATAAATAAAATTAACATTTACCAAAATTAATTTTTTTAGCACACTTTTTTTTTAAACACAATTTAATTACCAGGATAAACCACCTAAAATTTCTAAGCATTTATCTTATCTATGATTAAAATTTTATTCTTCCAGGTACTCATACTAAAATAATGTTATTTTTAAGATAATAAATAAAATACAAATAATATTAAAAACTTATATTAACAATTAAATTAAATATATATATATATATATATATATATATATAAAATTCATTAAAGCATGCATGGATAAGAAAAATTAATCAGAATATTACTTATATTTTACTAAGAAATATAAGGTGTTACAATAAATTAGTTCATTACACTCATAAATATTTCTATCAGTTCAGTAAAATGATAAGCATCACTTTGAAGAAGAAATTATTTTAATATTGAGTCATTTATTAAATGGATGATGGAAGAACATTTAAAAGAATATTTTGGTTATTCTATTAAAGACCAATTGATTAAAAAAAATATTTTGAAAGGACAACATGCAATACCTCAGTTGGCATTTCGCACATGGGCTTCCTAATATTTAATGAACAATGAAAATTCAAGATTGGAAGGCTTTCTTGCATAAACACACATACAAAATATTATGCAGATTGATCTCCAGATAGATAACATGAAAACAAGTACCAAAAACACTCAAGTACATTGCATTGGTAGTGTTTGATGTGACAATTGCACATGCTTCTGATCCAGGTTGTTCCAACTGTCATAATGGCATATCATCTCCTTCTTGCTACCCAAGTTTTCTTCTAGCGAACGTTTTGGACAAAATTACTCTACACTTAAAGATATCTATTCTGAAGATTGTTGGCACCTTAGGAAGTATGCCCAACGACTATATTCAGTTTAACTTGAATATTCAAAGTTTCTTATCATTTATAAATTAAAGATCAATTGGGAGATGAAGTCGAGTTTTATATACAACAAATACTCATTTATTTAAGGGAGCACAAGTAAAAAACTCTTCAAGCAAACTTAAACTCTCTTTAGTAAATATGTGGATCATCATTTATTGAGTTTATTTATTTATTTTTTATATTTATCTTAATCAAAAAGTTGAGAATCATTATATCTCAAACACTTTCTATCATACATATTGTTGATAATTCAAGTCCATCTTTTATATTAGATTGAGTGTGATTGTAAAAATTCTTTCTAAATTAAAAGATAGATGTTAAAATTCCTTTCTATATTGAAAGGTAAAGGTTGTACTTGGTCAAGGTTTAATATATTAAAAGGTCAAAGTTGTACTTGGTCAAGGTTTAATCAAGAGAAAAATGAAAACATTCTAGTTCTGAAGCACATACTAAAATTTTCACAGTTGTGAGGATTGGACTAGCTTGAATTATGTGAACCAATATACTTCTTGGGTGTGATATTTCTATCCTTTATTTTAATTATTTCCATGCACATATCACACTTCACTATCATTGTTTTTATTTACAATATTTTAATTCCATATAAATTATTAAGAACGTTCTGATCAATTAAGAGCTTGCTAATCAACTTTTGATCACCAAGTTTAATCTTTAGTAAAACTTCAATTAAAGTGCATGCATTAAATTTTAAAAGGATCACATATTCAACCCCCACCCCCCATTTTTCTTGTGTCTATTAATTCCATTTCACACATCTTATACCTTAATGAATGTTTGGAATTTGCGAAAAGATCTAGTTTTACAAGCCTTTTACCAACAAACTACTAAATTTCTACTCTATATCTATAAATTAGCATTGCGACTCAACAAATGATTGGATATCATTACAAGTTTGATGCTTATTGAAATATGCCATTACATATTCAAGAACGAGGCTACAAGAACATTTAATATATTAGAGTGCATAGTGAAATTCGCAATATCGCATTCAATGTATGTCAGGTTCGTCACCAAGCTCACTTGAAAAAAAAATTGATTTTCTGAAAGCTATACATAGATTATCGATCGAAAAGACCTTTATATTTTCTCTGGTAAGTACTACAACAAACATAACTTCTATATTTCAAAAATAAATTTATATTCTTTTGCATAAATGAAAATATACATTTTTCTCTAATTAAACAAATATTATTCTTAAATTATATTATCTTATTACACTCACAATAATTAATTAAATATATTACTCGTGAAATGCATTGGTCACTACAAGGAATAAATTGATTTGTCACAGTTATAAAGGACATATGTGATAGTTTAACCAACATAAATGGGTACTTGCAACGGTTCTCAGACTCATGCGTTGCGAGACTAATTTGTGACGGTTCAAAAAATCGTCGTTCCAATTGTCGGCAATATTTGCGTCAATTTTTAGCGACCTCTATATATGTTTTGTGACAGTTAGAACCATCGTTAAACACATTTGATTTTTATTGTTCCTATAGAATTGTGAAGTTATAAACCGTCGCTATATCTATTTTGAGACAGTTTAGATCATCGCAAATTTAATAATTTAAAATAAAAAATTATGATCTAATTTTTTCCTATTCTTTATTAATTAAATAAAAATAAAAATATTCATAAATATCATCCACAATTAAAATACAAAAATATATAACTATTGTGACTAATTCCAATTTATATAATATTTTCAAAAGTAATAACACCAATTCATATAGAACTTAACTAAAACAACAAATAAAGTAGTATAAATATTCAAAATTCAAAATATTAGTGGAGTGGCTAAACATATAAAAAAAACTCAATCAAATATAAAAGTTTATAAAAATATCTAATTAGTTCCTAATGATGTTGCTCCATGATCAGCAGGTTGGTAGCTAGACTAAGAGTAACGTCTACCATCTATTGGTGATTCTAAGTCTATTGCTCGAAAAAAAAAATTATATATTAACATCAATTAATCTTTATAAATATTGTCAAATTCCAATTAACTAAACTTCTCATATAGCTAGAAGCAATCGTTACACAATTGATATTTTTAACCATATGGAGAAATAGTTCCCACATGATTTTTTAAACAGTTTCACTAAGTAAATAATTTTACCAGTTTTTCTCTAGAATTTTGCATTTTCTTAATCATATCGATTTTAGTTTGCATTTTCTCCATCTTCTCATTAGCTTCAGAGGAAGACATTGATCTTGCCGAGTGAGAATTAGATCTAGTGATTTGAGACGGTGTTATTCCAAGTCTCATACAACGAGCATATTTATGATGTTCTTTTCCAAAAATATTCACAAATGCTTGATATGGAGACTCAGTCTTCCCAATTTCAGTTTGCAATTGTTCTTGCACAGGAAAATGAAGCAAATTAAATCGCCCTTTGTAACGGAAGGGTCTGAAATACTACAACCATTTCAACAAAAAAACACCATACAGAACATTCAAGTATGTGTTGTAAAATAACAATCTATTTGATATCATCTAAGACAATAAATAGATGAACTATAACTTATAATCAATCAAGAGAAAGCCACAAGGAACATAGCTTATAATAGATGTACTATATTGATACAAGCACCAAACTAACTAGATCCAACCATAATGCACCAAACCAAACCTATGTAACATTGGAGCGCACGTACCAATACAACTAGTGAATTCAATGAAGAAATTGAGCTATACTAACTACATCTATTCTCATATAAGTAATGTTATAGTTTTATAATTTTGCAACTCACTATTACCAACCAGATAAGTAATTTTATAGTTGTATAGCTTTGCCACTCACTATTATCAAAACTAACTATTGCATCTTTGATTTGTAAAATGGTCAACTATAAATATTTACAATCACATAACACTTCTATTTTTTACATTTACATATTTTTTTTCTTGCCCTCTTCATTGACAATAGAGACTAAAAAGTTGTTATTTTTTATAGGAACTAAATAAAATTTTAAAATTTTATAGAGACTAAAAACTTTACTTTTTTTACTTATTAAAATTGCATTTTTTTATTAGAGGTCTAATTTTTAAAATTAAAAGAGGACCTCCAAAATGTTTAAAACAGTTCTACATATGTAAAAAAAAAAAGGTTTTACA
>JBBPBT010000183.1:3702103-3715819 GCA_037974875.1 Cicer bijugum
GAGATAGTAATGTATTTTGATAAGAGTTAATAACATTTTTCTTTCTTTAGTATATTATTTTATTACCCTATTAAAGGAAAATTCTGAATTGTACCTCTTTTATACGTTATTTGGAATACGTGAAAATGGAAGGATATAAATCATATAGGTAAACCATGGACGGACACATTCACTACCTTCTGTAGGCAATGGTTTGCACTTAATTGGATTTTAAAAAATATAAATTTTTAATACTTAATATACAATAAAAAAAAAAAGTGGAATGATAAAGAGAAAGACATGTGTTGTAGATTGTGCATTCACTATATTTTGATCTTTTCAAATGAGAGTTTTATAATAGTTTGTTAATGTATTAAAATTACAAAAATATATATAAATGTGTCTTTTAACAGTTATTTGGGTCTTTAAATATATCTTTAATTAATTAATTTAATTCTTAAATATATATTTTTCTACTCACTTTGCTTTATAAAGTTATTAATAAAAGAACATTCAAAAATATATTTGTAAAATTCAAAGACAATATAATATTTATGAATCAAAATGACTATTTATGTTTTTCAATAATATACATGCCACTACTGTTGATATCAGTTGTACCAAATCTAATGTTAGTATTTCTTTTTCTCAAAGGCAAGACCTTACTCAAAATATAACTACTTACTACTTTTACAAAAAGTCATAGCTAGGTAAAACAATTCTAAACATAAATTAAATAAATATTATTTTAAGATAAAACAATAATGCAATATCTATGATACAGTACTAATGCATGTTTAAGTTTAAAACTTTTATGAATATTCAAATTGATAGGTCTAAATTTATATAATTGCTTCCATGAGATTTTATAGAACTACAACTGTAATCTATATTGTAATTATCCATCCTATTTGGTGAAGAAAAATGTGTTCTTTCTTGATCATTATGCACCACTGGAACCAGCAGAGAATTGAAGGGGAATGGAAGATCAAGAAATTTGATAGTCCTACTATTTCCTTCTTTATTTGACATTTCTCTAACAAAGCATTCACTTGACTCAGGCTCCTGCAATACATAGTAGAATAATTAATTATTTTTGTTTAAAATATTACAGATTAATTATTCGGTTTAATTTTTATACTCTTAGAATTGGGTTGGAACTAAACTAATTTTACAAAACCGACATAGGCATTAAAAGAATGTTGAGAAGAATATAAGGGATTCCAACCTTGCTACTCACATTTTCCCCTTTTCACTAATAAATTAACCACTAATGTTTGGATATAAAATAAAAAATAATTTTTTTTAAAGTCGTGACATATGAAACTCTTAACATATATATGATGATGTACATTGTGACCTTCTTCGTCAAATATGAAACTCCTAACATATATATGATGAGATACATGATTTATCTAGTAATCCAATCAAATCTCATTATTTAGTATTGAGTTATGAAATGATTTAAAGATTATCACATTATGATAAAAGCAATCACACAATTAAGTAGATTATACTTCATATCTTAACTCAAAACCATAATATATAAGGTATATTGATCTTCCTACTTATATGGTGTTTCACTTATCGTCCACTTTCTATCAAATGTGACCCGTCTGTTACTCATATTTAATATATCAACATCTATGGATATGATAAAAATACTATTTTAAATTATTTACGCAAATATATAAATGCTAAGATATGATTGGACACATATGTTATTGTAAAACTATTTTAAACTTTTAGTACATACAAATTAAGTAAAATCTTTTTATATAGACTTTTTATGGTGAAAAGATCCTTTTAAATAGATTTTATCCTAAGAAGTTTATAGGCTACCAAAGAACCTTAGTGTAGCAACTATGTCAAAACTTGAAGATGACAAGGAATGGTGGAGGTTTGGGAAAAACGAGCAGTACAAACGTTATCTTTGACTAAGGTCTATTGGGATTTAGAAGAGGAAAAAACGAGATAAATATTTTAAAGTCTTCCAAATTAGTCATTAGAACATACAAATTCAACTTAAAATAGTGAATTGAAGGTTTATAAAAATTATTGAAATTTTATAAATTAATTCATCTTAATCAATTTTCTTTTAGAAGAAAACTATTTTTCTCGTATAAATAGGAGTATGTGAAATGTAGTATCAATTCATCAAAGAGGAAATGTGTTTACAAACACTAGAGAGAGTTTTTGTTGTGAAAGTGCTATAATTTTTTGTAATTCTAAGTAAAATATTTATCTCGCTCTAAAATTATTTTATAATAAAAACAAAATCAATGGTATTATTAAATAATTTCAAAGAATATTTTATTTATTTTTTGAAGAACTTTAAAATAATAATTAATTTTTTGAAGAAATTTCAAATAATAATCAAAGACACTGATTTGATGCTTGAATATTTTTCCAATGTATAAGATTTATATTTTTTTAATTTTCAATTATATAATACTAATTATGTATTTTTTGTGACTCAATGCTATCCTTTAGAAAGATTGAATTGCTAAAGCTAAAAGTAAGGAAATTAAAAAACAGAAAGTGGTATATCACATCAAAGTAATAGTTAAAATATATAGTACCTGATTTAGGTCATAATGATCACTTTCACTTGTTTGTGAAGGTGCTTTGTATAACGGCTGAAGTTCTTGATTGATATTCCTCGATCTGAAGGGTTTTGAAAGAATGTAAAGTAGTTAATAATCATATATATAATGTAATTAATAAAAAATATTTCATATATACTACTAGTAAGAAAATGCTTGATAAAGTATGAAAATTGATTCATACATAAAAGTCGATCGCAATAATTTTATAATTTTATTTTCTTCTATATATATATATAAGTTATTTTTTAAATAAAGAGAACAATTGATATAACTATCAACGTAAATTTTTTTACAAAGTTAAGAAATAAAAAAGATATATTTATAAGTTACCTTTGAGGTGAACAAGTAGAGATTTGAGGATGATTGAATTGTGCATTATGTTGGAGTATTGGTGTAAGAATCGTATGTCCCTTCATGTTTCGGTACATCTAACAACTCACAATTTCTCTTAAGATTCATTGATGGAAATACTTCATAAATTAACTCATTGAGAAATTTAACAGAAGAAAATATATAAGGTGCAAAATACACAAAAAATAAAAATTAAACATACTCTCCATTTTATAATATATTTATTTGCCATTCCAAAAAAGAAACACTCCCCACTTTAATTTTATTAGTACAATGCAATGAGATGCCTTCCTTACATCTAAACTATCAAAAAACAACAAGAATAATAAGGCATCACTACCTTAATTTTCTTTTTTGAGGGAAGCTAAATTTAATTCTTGACCTTGCGTCTATTGTTATTATTTAAAAAAATAAAGTGAATATAAAACTATTTATGTTGGAATACATTTATGTAAAATGAATTAAGCTAATGTATTTAGAAAAATGAAATTATATATTTGAACACATGCAAAAATATCAAAGTCAATTTTACACACCTAAATTCAAAATTTATATTTTTGGTCTTACACACCTAAATTTAGTTTTACTTATCGAAAAAGTGAAATAAAACATAAACTAATATATATTGGCCTCATTTTTGGTAAAGAGTTTCTCACACATAACTATAAAGATTGACAATGTTTTTATTTATTTAATGAATGTTAGTATAGTTTGTCTAAAGTTGTAAGCGATAATTCAACCCTCTCACTCTTAATTATCATGACTCAACTTTTAATTTAACTCCCTCATCCCTAAGATTGGACTCATTATTATACCCACCTAAAAGAATGTTCCCTAAAAATATTATACTCCGCATTTGTCTCATAATAGTTGTTCAATTGACCATTTTATATAGAATAAGAGAAAAGAATATGATTTTATTAATTTACCCTTATTGATTATTATTTAATTTCTATAATAAATTAATGTAAAATAAGAATAACAACAAGAGATTTATTAAAATAATATTAATTAGATGATATAATTAAAAAATATATAATTAATATTATACATTTAAAATTAAAAATGACGTGATAATTTTTTGTGTAAATGAACATGACATTTATCATTAAATGAACACCAAAATTTTTCCATGTTACGTACTATAAAGTGGTAGAATCAGAAAAGTGTTTTCATATTTATTTACGTAAATCATAATCATGGTGAAGACTAGTTGGCTTTGAAATTGAAGAGAAATGTAGTGTAGAACCGATTTTCAAGCCTATTAAAGTAAAAAAAGAAAAAGTAATTCTCTTTCTTTAAGGCTTACACAGCCGTGTGCTTTTAGCATCTCAAAAAGCAATCTACAACACGTTTAATTATTTATAGATCCTAAAGAAGGACAAGGAAAAAAAGGTATTTCATGTGTCTTAATTTTACTTATTTTTTTCGTGAAACATGCACATTGTATTTAATGCCCTTGTACCTAATCCTAGACTGAAATCACCAAATATCATTAAATTTATATATATTGTATAGAAAAATATTTTTGTACTTTATGAAATGTATACAGTTTGAGAGATTAAAGTAAAAAAAAAGTATGTGATAAATATAATATAAAAAATAATAATGATAAAATAAAATATTAAATAAATATATATATGAAAATTAAGAATGTACATGTATTATTTTTATATTACGTGTCCATGAATAAAAAATTTAAAATAATATCAAAATATTAGTAAAAGGATTTTAATTCGACTATAATTTATACTTCTTTCGAGTTTAAATATAAGCAAATATAATTTAAAAAGTTCGATGTATTTTATTTAAATTTTAGAACAAATGTAACAAGTTTTGTAAACTCTCCTTTGCTTATAATTAACTCCGCAGGAAATATTAGTATTTATTTTGTTTGGTTTTTAACCATAATTAACCTTAGAATTAAATAAATGAGATATATAATAGATGATTTAAGAATTTCTCACATGATGTGAAAAAGTTTAACAAAGGCAACTAACAAGGAAGATAAGTGGGGTTGATAATGGGATCAGAGATTTGGTCATCAAATGAAAAGTTAAAGGAATCGAAGATATTCATCAACGAGTGTGAGATATACATGGGTATTGTGAAAAGTTCACAAATCTTAATTTGTTTCCAAAGATTACAGTACTTTATTGATTTTTTTTTTTTTTTTGTTTTTTTCATTTCAAACATAATTGTAGGTGAGTAAAAAATAATGATTTTAGCCGGGTTGTCAAAATACACTAGACCTTATTTTGTTGTAGGTGATTTCACATATTCACTCAATCAAATATCGATAAATATTTAATTAAAATTAAATGATTTAAATTTAATATTGATATTTTAAAATATAAAATTAAAATTAAAGTTTATAATTTTTTAGTGACCAAGATTGAATAGTCACTCGAGTCTCAGAATGTTTGTATATGTCAAAAAATTTACAAAATAAAATATAATTTCAATCTTAAGGGGATATAATTGATTTAGATGGAATGATAGTTACTTAAATTAAATTTATATCTTGGAATTGGTTTTGTTTCAAGTAAAGATAATAAAATTGCAGGAGATAGATTTTCTAATCAATTCTATTCCTTAACTTTTATGACTTTTCATTGAAGAGATATATTTTGATGTAATAGATTGGAGTACTTCTCATAAATAAATATTTTGCTTATAAAAAATACCAAAAAAAGGAAAAGGTAGACATTTTACACTTATTCATACTAGTGTAGTTGTTCAATGGCTATGATCTAAAAGGAGTGTAAGCATTAAAATATAATAAATTGAAATTTTTCTAATCAAAATTTTGCTTAAAAGAGAGTAAGTAGGTGCAAGGCCAAATATCATATATTAGGAAAAAAAAGTGTTTGATTTTTCAAATTTTGGTGTTCCTCTAAAAAAAGAATATCTAATGTTTACTTTAAAAGAAAAAAAAACAAAAAAACATGGCTAACATGATAATTAATTAAATTGTTGGTTTTTGCACAAGATGAATGAACATGCATGAATTACATTTATGTACCTGAAGATGACTTTTAATGTGAGAGATTCTAAGTTCTTTCACATGCATCATACTCAAAATGCGTTTTGGAGTTGCCTCTGCAAAATCAGTTTTCAAAATTGTTACTATTGCAAAAAATAAGAGGTATAGATGAAATTAATGAATTGGTATAGCATTAAAAAACTTACTGTGTTCTCCACCTAGACTTTGAACAGTTTGAACAAAGTATTCATGAAGCTCAGGTGTCCATCGAAGGCGTGGCTGTTCTGATTTATGATACTTTCTTATTCCATTTCTCTTTGAATTATTCTTCATTTTCTAAACTTTAATATATTTGAGATGTGATGCACCACCAACAGCTACATAAGTTTATGGAAGATTGGTTTTTTATATATATGTCTGATTATAAACAGATACAAAATGCAGCAGCAATCATAGAATGTTTTTTTATGGTCAATGACTATTTCTTTTAGAAAACTGAGATTTTTGGTGAAACATATACTTTTCATATATTTTTACACACACACCAACTAATATATATAGATAGATAGATATTGTCTTATTATTATTTTTGTATATGTGAATAAAGTACTCTGCCACTTGGGTTTCAACATTCCATATATTTCCAACTTTTTTTAAAATTAACAATTTTATTTTTTAGGGTAAATCAATTAAGCTACTCAAGTAACTTTGAATTTAATTACTCTACTTGAGTTAAATAACTCAGTTCGTACATAAAATTTTATCGATCTATTTTTTAAATAAAAAATTTATATTAAATAGATTAATTTTATAAATTATTATAAAATTTTAAAATTATTTAATAATTTATAAAATATTAAAATATAAATAAAAATAATAGCTAAAAAACTAATATATCTGATTAAAAATTTAGTTAAACTGCATCAATTTTTTAAATATATATATATATATATATATTTTTTCTTCATTTCGAAGAAAGTAATTGAACCATTTCAAATATATGTGTAATGAATTAACTTTTAAAAAAATAGAAGTAAATATCAACAATATATCAAAGCTTAAATTTCATTACGACAATATTTGCCATTGGTATAAGTATTTTGGGTCTATAGCTACGGAAAATTGTTTTATTATATCTATTGTCACTAAAATTTAATTTTTTTTACAGTAATTATTTCTTTATTTTAGTTGAATTACGAAAATAATCTCCTAATTTTAATTTTTAAATATAATTTTGATCTAAAATTTAATAAAGTTTTTTTTTACGTTTATTTTTGTCACTAAAATTTAATTTCTTACACACGCCTACTATTATATATAGATAGATGTCATCTTATTTGTATACTTTTAGTTCTATATATGCAAATAATTTTTAATCTAAAATCAATTATTCAATTTATAAGTTTTTTTTTCTGCATTAAACGAGAGTAGAGGTGCTCCAACCTCTCAAAGTGAAATTTCAATGACTGAATGGGCCCTTTTGGGCAAGTGCTCCAAGCATAATAACTAGTCGCTTGATTGTGAAAAAAGGAGAAGAAAAAAAAAACAAGAGTGAGGGATAAATAATGGTGACAAAACTTAGAAAAAATTAAATTAGTATGGGTATGAACACTTAAATACCCAGATGATAAGGGTGCTCGTATTAATTAAATTTAATATCTAACAAAGTACAACAATATTTTTTTAAACCTCGTGGAGACAGATATTATAGTACTCTATTCAAACTCTACTCATTATTATCTCTAGATATATATAATAGATGTAATATGTTGATAATGTGATAGCAAAAGAGATATAAATAGAAAATAAAATATTGAATGAATATATAAAAATTATAGATGCATGTATATCATTGTTAAAAAAATTTAAACTATATATTCTTGAGAGAGTGCACATACGTTCAAAATATTGGCAAAAAGTACCGCATATATATCTTTGACATTCCTTAAACCCTAATTCCAATAAAAGCATTTAAAAGTTTGTTATTAATAAGATAAATTTATTATTAAATGAAAAAAATTAACATAAGGGAGAAAACTTGATAAGTTAAGAATAAAATAAAATATGGAGAAAACTTGATAAGTTATAACATAAGAGAAAATTTTACTTATTTTTCTTATATCCTTTTTTAACTATAAACTTTTCATATTTCCGTGCATTTACAAAAGAAACTTAAAAATTTATTGAGTAAAAGTTGACTAAACATTTTTAATATAAAACCTAATTATTTTTTAGGGATAGTCACATGTATATCCCTTTTTATTTTTTAAATACCAAAATGCTACACATTCAAAAAATAATACCAAAATGTTCTTTTTTTTTGCCCCAGTTGTTGATCGCAACCTGGGGATGCGACTTCCTAATGAAAGACTTAACTGATAGTCGCATCCTGGGGATGCAATCTCCTACATGCATATTTTCATTTTTTTGTTCCCCATTTTGCCCTTATATATGACATATATATTATATATATTATTATTACATATTTTAAAATTAATAATAACATTATTATAATTAATTATTACTATTACTATTTTAATTATTTTTGTTATTACTATTAATTATTTTTATTATTACTATTTTAATTATTATTATTTTAAAATATGTAATAATAATATATATAATATATATGCCATACATAAGGGTAAAATGGGGAACAAAAAAATGAAAATATGCATGTAGGAGGTCGCATCCCCAGTATGCGACCATCAGCTAAATTTTTTATTAGGAAGTCGCATCCCTAGGTTGTGACTTGAAACAAAAAAAGAAGACATTTTAGTATTATTTTTTTAAATGTGTGATATTTTAGTATTTAAAAAATAAAAATGGAATATACTTCTGACTATCCCTTATATTTTAATATAAAAATTAAAAGTAGCTCAAAACCGTACATGCCATAAAACTCAATTCTCTATATAGTTTTCGTATGATAATAAATATTGCAACCCATACAAATGTCGACACGTGCACACAAATACTTTTAATGTGTTTCATTCTTCTACTTTAAAACTTGAGACTTTTGACGAATCTATATAAAAATAGCATAATCTCATTAAAACTACATTTATTTGCAAAGTAAGTAGATATATATAATTGAAAGTCTATATTGAAGGAAACGAAAATTTGTCTTGCATTTAAATTCCATCCATATATAAAATTTTGAAAAATAAATAAATGCCTTTAGTCAAGGATATGAATATATAGAAGAAATCAAGTTGCATTCTATTTCTTCGATTCCTATCAATTTCATCAATAAAAGACGGTGCCTACTTTTTTTGGACCACATATATATATATATATATCTTACATCTTGTTGCTGCCGTGTTCAACACTAACCTAACCTCAAAATTCAAGCACCATAGAAAAACAAGGAACCTTGTAAAATTAGAATTTCTTGAAGGTTCTTAATTTGTGGCTCACATAGTCCACATGGAAAATCATGGACCATCTTAGTCCATTTGATATCATGACTTTGATTAATCACAAAAGGGTCCCATTTCCATGCACGTAAACTATATCTTCTAGCTATAGCTAGCGGAAAATAATATGCAATTATGCATATACAAATTAAGGTATATGTATGGTTATTCATTCACACCTCTATTATTTTTTTCTTTAATTGGATTAGGCAAGGCTACAGTTTAATTTTCTAAGCCGGAATTAACGATGTAAACAACCAAAGATGAATTATCATCATTTGATGAATATTTATTTTGATCTCTAAATGAGTGATAGGCTTTCATAATAATTTTTTAATGTATCAAAATTATAAAATTATATTTTAAAATATTTTATTAGTCAGTTTAGTCGTTGAATGTGCCAATAATTAATCAATTTAAATCTTAAATATATTTTTCGTTAATCAATTTACAAAATGATCATTGTTTATACATAGTTGAACATATGGATTGGAACCCTATTCTTCTTTCTCCTAACAATTAAATACCGATGATTAATATTGTTTCAATTAATTGGAAAGTGGCACTTAGAGCATATAGGTGTTTTATTTATTTTTAGAGTATATAGGTGTTATTTTACTAAAACAGTTGTTGTATAATATTTTAAAAATAACAGATGATACAACAACGTTTTTTTTATAAGCGTTTTTGCACAAAAGCGATGTTGTAGGTCATATAAAGTCATAATATTTACAGTGTTTTTGCTGAAAACGCTGTTGTAAGGTCACATAACGCTTTCACATAATGTTTACAGCGCTTTGTATACAAGCGCGGTAAATTATAACGCTTTGTAAATTATAACAATCTCACATTATATTTACAACGCTTTGTATTGAAGATAAAAAATATGAATGGTTATTAAAGAAAGTGTAGCTATACAAACACTATTTCTTTTATCTTTTTTTAAACCCAACTAAATAAATAGCGAGACCCGTTAATTAATTTTTTTTTAAGTGTAGAGTTAGAGAAATTTGATGCTTATTAAATATTAATATTAAAAAGTTATAAATGACTACTAAAATAAAACGTTTTTAGAGACTAATTTTTCAATAACTAAATCCAATAGCTACTGATTTAGTGACCAATTTAAATCTAGTAAACTGCTAGTCGCTAACTGTTGTGACCAAATCAACGATCGAATTTAGTGATTGAATTTTGTGACTGAATTTGTGACTGATTTTGTGACCAAATTAATGACTAAAGTTTAAGATTGATTTAACAACCACTTTAAATTAATTTGTTATGTCATTAGAGACTGATTTGGAGACAAAATTTGTGAACATAAGTATTGGCATCAATAACAATTTGGCAAAGTATATATGTGCTAATGGAAAGAAACTTGGCATGGACATAAGTATTGCTAAAGTCAAGTACCATACACCTTCTTATACACATAAATTCAGCAAAAATATCAAGTATGATAATTATCAAGATATTAAACCAATCGTTGATGAAAATATCCATAATGGATGCCTCCTTGATTCTCCCACATGTCAATCAGACCAACATGTTGAAGTAGCAATATCACAAAACAAAATTAATTAGATAAATGGACATATAAACACTGAACTTGTGGACTGCAATATCCATTCAAATAAATTATATTCACAACATGTTAGAATTGCAAAACAATTTGAAGATATTGATTTTTTGCACACACTAACATATGGAATGGACAAGCTTTTAACCGATTAATTTTTTTGCCTTACTACATATATTGATTGGCTTCAAGTGTTCACTACACCTTCTAGCAGTTCTCTTTTAGCATCACACTTGGTAAACTGTAAAATTAATAACTTAAACAACTTAAAAGGGGAAACTCACATAAAATATATCAAAGTTCTATATCTTTCAAATAAGAATCTAAAACAAGATTCTGAAACGAAAACATCCCTTCATGTATTTATGAAATAAGCGTTCAGTATTAGCCATAATAGTTTGCGAACCCTTTTAGCCATAATAACTTCCTAAACTTGTTTTTCGTTTCGCAGATTTATAGAAAATAAAAGAAAATATCATTAAAAAAATTAAAATCTAAGAACCCTAATCAATTTAAATTCCAAAATCCATATTTTGCAAAAAATTCATCAAAATCGGCCGCTAATAATTATGACCTCTTTAGAAACGACTATTATAAATATTTTGTCTCTAAATCAATCTCTACAACGACTAATATTTTTTTGTCTCTAATTCAGTCACTAAAAGCGAAATTTCTATATAAAACGGTAAGACTCATTCAAACATCTAAATAAAAGTATATTTTCTCTCAGATATCTTTAAAAATTGGAGATAATTTATATAACATTCATTCAAAATATGTCATATAAATAATATAAATAAATATGTAAGTGTAGTATACTTAAATTTATGGATAACACTTACACCTTTATTTATGTTGTTTATTTTTATTAGATGATAATAAATTATAATTTTCAAAGGAAACTTATACTTCACAAAATAAGTATCACCATTGTGGATGAACGTTAGATAAACTTCAAAATTATACTAAATGACAATGTGATGATAAAGAATTATGTGTATATAAATCTGGCACACTGTCGGCTGTTATTACCCACTTAAAATGAATTATTTATCTTTAGTAATGAGTGATTTTGGTAATTTTAATATATTTTAAAGTAAAATTAATGAGAGAATGAACTATTAAAAGAGAAATAAATATAAAGTAAAAAAATAGAAAACTCAAATATTCGAGAATCCCGATCATTATCAACTATAGTATAACTGAACATTAATCATCGTGTTAGTCACGTGGAATAATTGAACTCTTCATGTGAACAGTATTTTTAATTTGTTTTTCTATCACTTCATTTTACACATGTCTTATATTGGCACCAGCTGGAGTGGGCGAGTAACTACTTTTCAACTTATCAAACTCATTATTTCCACACAAAATAAATTAATAATTAATATATCTTAAAATTTGGATTAGTGTAACTCAATTCCACCAACTTGTAAGCTAAGTGTTGCTTCCCATATTTAAACAGCTTTTTATTTATGTCATACTTTAATTAATTCAGACATATATACAAATTTGTCATGATGAGGATTAAAATCTAAAATTGACCTGCAAAGATGACTTCATAACGATTGCTTAATAGTAGGTGGATTAGATAGATACTAATACCATACATTTTAAAATTTATTTAAACACATTTTTAATGAGATTTTTTTTTTTTGCTTATAGACATATTTTTAGACCATATCAACCTTTTGTTTTAGATTAAAAAAATAATAATTGAACTTTAAAGTTTTAGTACGATTTTTATGAAAATTTATTTAAAAATAATAGAAGTTATATATTTATTATTAGTGTTTCTTTCATGATAAAACAATGTGTTTTTACAAAAAGAATCTCTAAATAATTACTTTTACAAAGAATTTTTTAACACAATTTTTTTTTAAATTTTATCATAAATTTTTTTGCAACAAATAGATGAATTACTCAAAATGACATTTGAAGATAATCTATTTAAGCCAATTTTTAATTTGAAGTTTTTGTTCTTCAATTTTTTAAAATAAAGTTGTACCAAAATAAAAATAATACTATAAAAATCATTTTAAAAAAAAACTGTAATAAACAAATCAAAAGTATGACTCTTAACAATATATGATATGAAATGTATAATTAAATAGTAGTTTTATCTCAGTTAATAATTTTAGACACGATTAACTAAAAATCCAAACATAAAGTTACTACAAGTGATTAAAGAAATAGACTTAGACTACGGTGGGAAAGATGTTTAGTCAAACTAGTCATTTTCTTATGATGGAGAGAGGAAGGTCATGTGTTAAAGAATTAGTGCCTTTGTAGGAGATAGACAGGGTTTGCAGCAGGATTGAAAATCGATGGAATTGATGAGGAACATCAATATATAATTTCATCAAAGGGACTTGGGGAAAAATTAGTTTTT
The DNA here is from genome assembly GCA_037974875.1 of Cicer bijugum. Classification (NCBI taxonomy): domain Eukaryota; kingdom Viridiplantae; phylum Streptophyta; class Magnoliopsida; order Fabales; family Fabaceae; genus Cicer; species Cicer bijugum. The sequence goes on from JBBPBT010000183.1 coordinate 3,715,419, forward strand.
ATTATCCTAATAATACAATATTACAAGGCCATGTTAGGCCATGTTTGAATGAGATTTGGTTTTTAGTTTGTTTATCTAATTTTTTGAAACTATTTTAAAGATGAGGAAATTAAAAAATTTGTTACGTAATCTGTTTTTTTTATATTTAATTTCTAAGAGGGAAATTAAAAAATAAAAATAAAAACTTATTTAATAATTTAATTTTTTTAATCTATTTTATTATATCAAATTATAAAAAGGAAAAATTTATATATTTTAAACTTATCATTACTTTAAAATTAATGATCAAATAAAAAAAATAAGGTTCAAGTATATTATAGAATAAAGGAATCAAAAAGAATAGTTACAAATTAAAAGAATCAAACATGAATAAAATTAATAAATTAATTATATGGATTTCG
>JBBPBT010000183.1:3715901-3734637 GCA_037974875.1 Cicer bijugum
GAGAAAAGTTAGTCAACATTTTTTTAAGCATTAGTATTTACAACCGTCGTTTATTTCAATGTCATTGAAGGTATAGTTAACGTTGTTTTAAAAATAAAAAATATTATCTAATGCAATTTATAGTTTGTTTTAATTGTAACTTATAATAGCGCTTTTTAAATATAAGCGACATTTAAAATTGTTTATAATAATATTTTCTCTTATAAACTGCCGTAAAATATCAACTTATAATAACACTTTTTAAATGTGAGTATTACCTAATACAAGTTATTTTAAAGCGTTGTAAAAGGCCAGCTAATAACAATGTTTTTTCGTATTAGTGCTATGAAAAAATATAGTTATTTTAATCAAAACATCTAAGAGTTTATTCACTATCCATAGAAACACACTCTTGTACATATTTTTTTCTTTCAACATTTTGTTGAAGTACACAAGAACATATTTGCACAAAATTATATTAACATCTTAAAACTTAAAAATTATAACATATAGGAAAAATTTGTATTAGTTTAATAATTGATCTCTAATACAAAATCAAAATTACATAATGCTACTTGTATCTCTTAAAACAAAATTTATGTTATCATCAGATTTTGAACATTTCCTACCATGAAATAGAAAATATAGTCTTAGTTGCTTTAGTCAAGTCATGCACAACCTTGTTACAAACACGACTAATTACAGTAAATATTGAGCGGTCAATATATATGAAACAATCAATACTTGGTTGTCGTAGTAAGATTGAAATTAGTGACAAACTCAGCAGTAGTCCAGGGCCACACCATATCAAATGGTTTCACCATCACGTAACGATGGTGACAAAAATTAGATAATATAAATAGAGGGAAGATACTTTAAAATTAACCAAATAAATTAAACATTAATTTACAACAAAACAATATTTACAAAGTACATATCAAAATAGTGTGTTTTGATTAAAAATTTACGTATTGATGACAATTAGATTCAGACTTAGTGGGTACCGACAATGAATAGGATAAAAATTCGTATAATGGATACGGGCACGAGTAAATATCCGTAAAATTAAGTAGGTATAAGTGCGGGTACAGTACTATAGTATCCACTTCTCCCCACACACACGCTTATATAAATATATTATTTATTTATTATATTAGTATTTAGTTTAATTAATTATTTTTTATATATATTTTAACATCTATTAATATCATTAGACCACTACAATATTTCTAATCCAAAGATAAACATTTGTAAACTTTTTCAGAATTTGATTATAATGAATAGGTAAATAATTGTGACTTTATAACTAAAAGTTATGTCTTATATATTAATTATGACTTTATAATTATACTTGCAACTTTCTATTAATCATTTTTATAAATTTCGAATAATATTGTCATAGGACTTGCAATTTCATAAAATATTATTATGGATATTTGAATATATATTGTAATGATTGTTCAATTGAAATGTTTTAAGTTAGAAAATATTTTGGTTTATAATATTTTAGGATTGAATTTAAGATATTTGGATAATTTTTAAATTTAATCACAACAATATCATTTATTTATCGATCTATTTTAGTTAAAGCATGTGTAATAAGTATAGGTACAGAGATTAAGGTACCCAGCACTACGCGAAAAATAGGATTTTACAGCGTTTTTTTAATTCATTTACAGCGTTTTTTCAAAAAAAAAAAAAAAAAAAACGTTGTGGAATCGAGCGCTGTAAAAGATACAACATCGCTTTTTCTTTAAAAAACAAAAAAGCGCTATAAAACATGTAGATATAATGCGCGCTTGTTATGCATATTTTACAGCGTTTTTTCAAAAATACGCTGTAAAATGCGCGCACATAATATGCATCATTATGCACATTTTACAGCGCTTTTTTGTAAAAGTGTTGTAAAATGCACACCCAATATATGAATTATGGGTGTACATTTTACAGTGCTTTTGGGTGTGCATTTTACAACGCTTTTTTGAAAAAGCGTTGTAAAATGCACATCCAATATATGAATTATAGGTGCACATTTTACGGTGCTTTTTCAAAATAGCACTGTAAAATGTTCACCCAGTGCATATTTTACAGCACTTTTTCAAAAAAGCGCTATAAAATGTGCAATTTTTTTTAAAACATTGTAAATTAAATTTTTGAAAAGCGCTTTTTAGCTTTTTATGATATTTTTTTAGAAAGTGATGTCTTTTAATTTTTTTTCCAAAATTATTTTGATCCATAATCAGTTCAAACAACAACAAAACATATTCATAATCAGTTCACACAATCAGTAGACAAAAACAGAACTCTATAACTTAATTAACATGTACATTTGACAGAACTCTGTAACTTAATTAACATGTAACTCTATAACTCTATAATTTACAACAGAACATATAGATACATATATATAACCTAATTAACTACATATACATTGTACATATATTGTACAACAACACATATTCATATACATGTTCATATATTGTGTCCTATGATCATATACATATAACTAACAAAATATAACTAGGTACCATATAATATTCAGATCCATTGCAGCATGCTATTTCCCATAAAATCAAATGATTTTCATTTCAAGCACATACTGACACCAGTCCTCCTTTAATTCCATTAGATCTTCCTCAGAGTATGATGGACTAGAATTGTCAAAGTACTGCAATATAAAAATTGAACATATTAAGTTAGTATCAAATATATAGATAATTTATATATGAAATATCATATAATGAAAATACCGTACCGTTTCTGGGATAATAGTTTTATTCTTGTCAACAATCTCCTTCATGAATCGCAATACGTAGTACCCACAGTTGATGTTGTTTGTTTGACGAGAGCACTGTAAAATAAAACATATAAGTCAATAAAATATTTGTGCATTAATCGTAAAGGAATATATTTGTAAATGAAAATTTAAAGGCATATATTTCAAACCTTTATTGGGATCCATGTGATGTTATTAGACTTTTACTTCGACACTGTAACACCTCTTTGAGCTCGAAAAACTTGTAAAGCACTATCGAACATGGTTTTTATATCAGAGTGATTGTTGTAATTGTCATGCAAGGGATCCAAATAGTATATAACTTCAGAAGTCGCATTGATTGCAAATAGAACTCAATGTGTCCTACAACAACAAAAATTATGTTAAGCAATTTTGTTTATACACAACTAATAAATTAAAATCTCATCAATTAAAAAAGATATAAATAAATAATATATAATTACGTACCCTGAATTATATGGTGCGAAGAACAATTTATCCTTTTCTATATTTCCTAATAACATATCTACAATGTAATTCTTTACATTTACTGGATCGAGTTTGCACATCTACAACTTATGCGGAAACAAAAATGAGTATTTATTTGACAATTTGCGCGTGCACACAACCTTCTCATACAAAAACCTTCAATGAAAATTTTAAACTAGATTAATTACCAATACATTTAATTAATTACCAATAAATGCAATTAAAAGTATTTTTAACCTTATGTACTAGCTCATGACAGTAGCACTAAGCTCCTTATGGTTGAGAAGTTCGTAAATATGCTCCTTTTTGAGAAATTATTCATAATCATCTCCGAATATAGCTTTATTAATGGGTATGATGCGCGAATCGTCATTGTTGCCCATGTTCCTTTTTACTTGGATGTCAAGACACGCCCCGTATTTAGCAAGGCATGGCTGACTTATTTTAGGAGCAGCAACGACCGATTGTCCCCGATCCAGTTTTCTAGCTACAACTTTGGCAGCTATATTACCCTCCAGCCTTTGTGGTTTGCCAGCTCTATTACCCTCCAATTTTTGAGGTTTGCTAGCTTTTTTTGGCTGTACGAGTGGTTTATTTAATTGGATCTACAAAAATGAGGTTAAATGTTAGTTTATTGAATCTGAAAAAATAACAAACCTTAGGGAATAAATGTGACAAAACTTTTCGGGAGATGTAATTGATTCGTTTATGGGAATCTTATTATCATTCCCTTTAGGCTTTTTCAACATCTAAATATAAATGTGAAATTAAAGTTAGGAGGGGAAAAAATCAGCAATTAAATATACATATCAATTAAACATACATTTCAATTAATTAAATATACCTTATTAAGGGCAACAAGATGTGTGGGCCATGCCACATAACTACCAATTGCTTCGCCCAAAAACTGCATATCTCCATCGTTGTCCGGTATCGGCAACGGTGCAATTGGTTCCAAAGCAATAACATGTGATACTTTGACATGGCCCGCAGGGATCGGTGTATTATGCAATACTTCTCCCGAAGTATTGTACAATTTTCCTTTTCCCACCTTCTGATGAGTAGGGGAGGACAAGTATAGCACGCATGGAGTGACACCCTAAATCAATGGTTAAAACATAAGTACGGTTAATATATAAGAATATTTAATACATAAGTAATTACATAATTAAGTAATTAATTATCTCGGGAATACTTTTGAGACCGATGTTGCAACTCATGGTTTCACTCTCTATTTGTATTTCATGTTGGAGCTGATCCGGGAGTTGCTTGTCTTTGTTCGTCTTCACCAAAAGAGCCACTTGCTCTGTAAGGAATTTGAGCTTCTCTAGTACTTCCTCATTGGAAGGATTTTGGCGCTTCTCTTGAGAAAAATAGCTTTTGGGAGTTACGCCAAATCCTTTCCCCCTAACCTGACCGAAATACTCAGGAACATTAAACACTTTACCCAGAATGTCCCTGCAACTATCCTTGTTGCCCTCTTGATTTTCAGAACTTTGTTCAATAGTCTCCTAAAGTACATGTAGGATTAAAAAGATAAGTTCAATAGCATTTTTAAAATACAATATTAAAAAGTATTAAAATGATAAAATACAATATTAAAAAATATTAAAGTGATAATATACTTACACAAAGTTCTATTACTTTTTGGACATTTTCATTGTCAACCACTCCGTCTTAATTTACACGCGCTTCCTTCCACAATATATGACGATCCAATGGTTGATCTGATTGGGTGTCTTGTCGCTATTCGTTAAGATCATAAACAAAATATTAGTTAGAAACTATAGTTTATAATACAAATTACTTCATTATATAAAAGTGATGTTTAATTACTTACAAGTTCTTTTATCAAGATGTGCATATTCTATACGTGATTTTTTGTATGGGTTGGTTGGATTTCTTGCCCTTTCGCGATTTTCCTTACTAATATTCTATATAAAAAAAAATAGCAATTGTATGAAAATTTAAAATATGCTACGAATATGAATAATAAAACACAAATGCTAATAAATTAATCACTTACGACAAACGCGGGGTCCGAACGTTTGGATACAAATGCAATCCATTCATCATTTGATATATAATATTTATATATTCTTGGAGCTTCAACATTTGTATTTCCTTCTCTATCTTTTAGATAGAAATTAGAGAGGTGAGATCTAAATCCCCGGTGGATTTTCCCAGCAACTCTCAATACGTAACTCTTTCTCCCCTCATCAAGAAAAAAAGTAGTCTGCAATCGAAATAAAGATATAGTTTGACTAAGTAAAGTATTTCAATGAAAAAAATTATAAATGACAAAAGAGTGGATAAAAAAAGTTACTTGAATGTCATTCCATAGTATATCTTTGGCATCCTTCAACGCCTTATCTCTCCAATCATCAATCGTAATTGGGATATTTTGTCGAACAACAGCCCCAATGTAACTTACAAACATGGAGCTGTTGGGGTCAATTGGCTGACCACTCTTATTCCAGCCAACCTAATAAACTCATATAGTAAGTACATGCTATTAAAAAAGATAAAAAATACACAGCAAACAGAGTATAGTATAGTATAACCTCAAATTTGATGCCATTGCTCCTTGCTTTAATGACCTTTTGCATTATAGTAGCACCACGTTTGACTTCATTTTCATAAGTCTTAGTGTTGACAACTTCTTCATTTTGACATTCTAAATCTTTGTTTGTATCCATTTAACTACAACAAGTTCAACATGCAGTTTAGTATAACTTCAACAAGCTCAACATGCATTATTCTAAGTACATATCAGTATCAGTATATCTTAAACAAGCTCAACATGCATTTTAATGATTACAAAAAATTAATAACATCAATACCTGAATAATGAGGGTTCGAAGAAATACGAAATGCGAAGAAAAGAGGGTTCGCAGAAATATGACTTGAAGAAATACGTAATGAGGGTTACGTATTTTAATGAAAATATATTGTGTGCAATGGGAGAGGTGATCGTGGATGGAAATAAGGTTCGAAATGAAGGAGATGATCATGGAAATAAGGTTCGTAATGGACGAGATGATAGGGTTTGCAAAAGAAGAGAAGAACGATGAAGGTTGAGATGATAGTGAAGTTTACGTAATGAAGAGGAAACTGAAGCGATTTACTATTATATATAAAACCCTTTTACAACGCTTTTTCATATAAGCGCTCTAAAAGGTCTCTTTATTTTATTTTTAAAAGGATCTTTTACAGCGCTTATTTGAACAAACGTTGTAAAAGATCTCCTTGTTTTATTATGTTATATGAATGTTTTTTTAAAGCCTTTTACAGTGCTTTTTCAAATAAGCGCTCTAAAATGTCTCTTTATTTTATTTTTAAAAGGGTCTTTTACAACGCTTTTCAAATAAGCGCTGTAAAAGGTCTCATTGATTTATTTTTATATTTAAGGCTCTTTTTAAATTTAGTTCAGTTGAGTTCATGTAAATTACTAGTTTATATTAAATTACATGAACTTAGTATAAAACAAAAAATAAATTAATCAGAAAATCAAATACATGGCTGCTTATATAAAACAAATGTTAAAACAATTAAATTTACATTAACACAGTTCATATTACATGGTTTATATAAAACAATTAAATATGTACATTAAGATGCCCTTCTTCTTTTCCTGGTGGGATTCACATTTTTTTGTCCATTTACAATACGAAACAATGGATTAATCCAAATTCCCTCATCATGATCATCTCTAAGATATAAACCATTATCAGTTGAATCAATTTCATGCGGTTGTTGTGATGTTGCAAATAAAAGATCATTATCAACACCTTCATCGTTATTGTTATCATCACTTATTTTATTAGTCGATAGGACAACAGACCATTTATCGTGTAACACCCCAAATTTTATAATAAACTATTTTATTAATTAAATAGGATTTTAAATAATTAATTTGATGTTAAAATTATTTTAATACGTATTGATAAATTTTGGGATAATTTTCGTTATATGAGTGCTTTCTATGATGTGATAGTTTTAAAAATATTAGATTAAATGAGCGACATAAATAATATTATATTTTATTATTTGATATAGATATTTAAAATAATAATAATAATAGTATTTTAGTGTAATATTTTAAAGAAAAATATTTTATGTGATTTTACGAGTATATACGCGTACCAAATTAATATAATAATTTTGTGTGCCTTTGACTGATATTAAGTATGCTTATATATATATCTCCATTATTTATAACTATTTTTAGTTATTTTTTTTATAAATATTTATCTTGAGATAGAATTGATATTATGTCTGATTTCGTTTATTTTTATATACATTGTGATTTTATATATATTTATTATGATTTAGTAATTAATATAAAATATTGATGTTATATTTATTTATTTTATAATTTTGACTATTTCCTAATATGTTAGTATTATTATAATGTGAGTATTTTGAGAAATAATTATAATTGTAGAGATTATTTTGAATATGAGAGTTTCAATTATTAGTAATATGTTTTGCTATATTGATTATTTTAATTACTCGAATTATAAAATATTAATAAAATTTGAAAAATTGTGTTTAAAAGAATATTAGAAAGGAAATTAAATAATTATTAATTTTAATTTAGCAAAATAAAAATAAATAACACATAAACTTGTGTCTACGTTGTTATATTTTTACTATACTACTAACTATAATTATATACATATATATTAGATCCACTAAGTAAATATATATATAACAATATAAGTATGAAAGCAAATTGCTACTGCCTGTGCCGAGAATGTCTTTCTCATCAGCCGCTAAACCTACTAACCCTTAGTGCCGTACATTAAGAAAAAAAGGGCAAAGTACTCATTCACAAATATAAAAAAGATTATGAATCTATAAACAAAAAGAAGAAACGAAATTGGTGATATTGTGAAAGTAGTCAACTTACTCGACAATAAGGTGAGTGTATTTGATATCGTTACAAATTTTGTATTTTAGTATCTATACAAATTTCTTCCTTATTGTTTTAAAACTAAGTTTTAATCTCATTAAAAATTTTATATTAATAAAATTGACAATTTATTCATAGAATGTACATATATTATAAAAGTTATAATCTAACTAGTTATTATTATCTCTTGTATTCATCTTCATCGTATAATTTTTATGCTCCTATCTTCTCTAACAATCAACTTATTATCTTTTCAATAATTATCATATGATTTTTTTTTTAATATAATAATCAACCTATTACCATTTTCCTTGTTAAATACCAAATTGAATTTTAAATTTCTGAAATTAACCAATTATTTATAGTATGTATAAAATTAAACAATAAACCATCTTATAACAATTTACAGCATTAGGTAGTAAACTGCATTGCCAAATGTCTAATTTTGTTTTACATTGAAAAAGCTTTAATCATTTTAATTTTAATATGTAGGTATTATTCATTAGAAAGTAAATAAATATTATTAGTTGCACTACATCCAATACATCAGTTTCCTGTTTAAAATCAAAATTGTATACACTATTTATTTAGCATCCTATGATTCTGTTGTGTTTTAAAATTAAATATTTATGTGTATGTAATTGTGTTAATATATATATATATATATATTAAATAAATTTTTGTTATACTATCAATAGTAAATAATTTATTTGTATTTTATAGTTTTATCATCTTTTCTGGGTTATTAGAGGCCACGCTTGACGAAGACATGATACATTATATAAAGATATCACTTCCGGTGCACAAAATCCTTGTCGAGGTAAGGGGTGAGAGAGCGTTTGAATTTATGAGTATAATATATTGTGAGATGAACGGGATAACCATATTTCCCAATGATTCATTCGGGGCTTGCTACATACGACAGTAGCCCTTTGAGAGATAAATTGATTAATTTGAAATATGAGAATTATGAGATTAAAATGTGAAATAGAAATTTTTCTAAGGTGTTGATCGATTTAATTTTCGATACTTGTTTGGTAGTTGATATTTGTTATTATTGTGATGTTGGATGTTGAATGAAATTATGTGTACATGTTTGCTTAGATGAAATTATGTGATGTGATAATAAAATATGGATGCATGGTTTGATATATGCTTACGTGATGATAATGATGATTTTTGATTGATGATAGTGATGTTATAAAATTGTGATGAGTTTATACGATGACCATGATTATTTATGATTAATGATATTATAAGATTGTGATGAAAATATTGAAGTACCCCATACTTGATGAGATAGTGATGATTCTTAAATATGGTGCTCTTAATGGAGTATTCTAAGCTAACGGAGGGAGAAAATAAATATTGTGAATTGTGAAGTGAAGATTATTTTGTCATCATATAGGTAGGGCCTAACAAGCCTAGTGATTCTGGGGAAGTACAACTGAATGAGTCTGATCGTGGCGGTCTGCTGTCGAGCCTTAAGGCAAGATTGTCAGACCTTGGAGGTATTCCGGTGGGGAATTCCTAGGTGACTTGGAGGTAGCACTCCAAATATCGGGAGCTACCATGCAACACACATTTACCTCGACTGACGCGTATATGTGTCTCGGGTTGAGTTGAGGGGATCTATGAGGACAGGGCCAATTTGAATTGTTCGTCCACCGGGATGGTGGCATAGTATCATGGCCTCCTAACCAAGTACTTCAGAGTTAGAATGGTACCACATTGTGAAGTAGAGTCTAAGCTCATGCATAACATTGCATTTCCTTGTGATCGTTTTTTTGTGATTGATGTGTTTCAAAGGTCATATTAATTAGATGATTTGATGCATATTGTAATGAGATGATTATTTTACTTGAGTGACTTTGATGTTATAGTATGATACTATTTAATTAAATATTTTGATATATCGTAAAGTGATTATGATATGGTTTTACTATGATTGTTTGCGTGTTCTTCTTACTCATATTATACTATTAACATGATTTCAAAACTCACCTCCTTCGTTGTTTGTGTTTGACTGGCTGGGCCCTGCGTTTGCAAAATCACAGTTATTACAGGTTAATGAGTCTTGAAGTTCAAGTTTGGGAGGAACCCCGCTCTGATAGGTGATACTGGGAATAAGGGTTTTAATTTGTATTTTACTTATTTAATTTGAATTAGGCTTAATTACACTTTTGGTCCCCCTATTATAGGTGAAAATTGAAAATAGTCCCCCCATTTTGTAATGAGATGATTATTTTACTTGAGTGACTTTGATGTTATAGTATGATACTATTTAATTAAATATTTTGATATATCGTAAAGTGATTATGATACGGTTTTACTATGATTGTTTGCGTGTTCTTCTTACTCATATTATACTATTAACATGATTTCAAAACTCACCTCCTTCGTTGTTTGTGTTTGACTGGCTGGGCCCTGCGTTTGCAAAATCACAGTTATTACAGGTTAATGAGTCTTGAAGTTCAAGTTTGGGAGGAACCCCGCTCTGATAGGTGATACTGGGAATAAGGGTTTTAATTTGTATTTTACTTATTTAATTTGAATTAGGCTTAATTACACTTTTGGTCCCCCTATTATAGGTAAAAATTGAAAATAGTCCCCCCATTTTGTAATGAGATGATTATTTTACTTGAGTGACTTTGATGTTATAGTATGATACTATTTAATTAAATATTTTGATATATCGTAAAGTGATTATGATACGGTTTTACTATGATTGTTTGCGTGTTCTTCTTACTCATATTATACTATTAACATGATTTCAAAACTCACCTCCTTCGTTGTTTGTGTTTGACTGGCTGGGCCCTGCGTTTGCAAAATCACAGTTATTACAGGTTAATGAGTCTTGAAGTTCAAGTTTGGGAGGAACCCCGCTCTGATAGGTGATACTGGGAATAAGGGTTTTAATTTGTATTTTACTTATTTAATTTGAATTAGGCTTAATTACACTTTTGGTCCCCCTATTATAGGTGAAAATTGAAAATAGTCCCCCCATTTTGTTTGTCCCCAGTTTTAGTCCCCCAAACAGAATTTGATCCCAAATCATGATGAATTGTCATTTTTTTTAATGACGTGTCAATAAATAGGTGACGTGGCAGACGCTTACGTGGAATAAACTTATTATTATATTATTTCTAATTAAAAAATATAATTTTTATTTTCAAAAATCATTTTAATAATTGTGAAATATTTTTAAAAATATAATTAAATTGTTAAAATTATATTAAATTAAAATAAAATTGCAGAACCCTAAGCAGAACCCTAAAGCCCCAAATCATATGAACATGTTTCAAGGTAAAGCCCCAAATCTTTGAACCCTAAAGCCCCAAAACCATTGCTTCCTTGGTTTACAAAAGCATCATGGCCAACCTGATCATATTGTTGACGTTTTTCCTCATCCTTCAAAGTCTCATAAGCCATTGAAACTTCTTGAAATTTCTTTTCAGCTTTAGGATCATCTTTGTTTGTGTCAGGATGGAGCTTTTTTGCAAGCCCATAGTATGCTTTCTTTATTTCAGAAGAACTTGCATTCTTACTGACACCAAGAACTTCATAATAGTCTCTTGCTAATGATGTTGAGCCGTGAATGGATCTAGATGCCCCAAAATAAGTATTTATTGCTCCCGATAGCACCCAGTTCTTCAAATTAACACCATCTCCAACATTGGGAAAATAATTTCCAAGAACTTTGTAAGGATCGCGAAATCCGGAATTCAATGTCATGTACCCCCTTTGTAACACTCCTTCGTATGTGGATTTATCGGCGTTATGGAGGAGTTTAGGGGAAAGGGAACGAAGAAGCTTGATGCCATTGGAGCGAACCATTTGGGAATGATGATTAGGGTGATGATGAAGAAAACGAACAGGAACAGTTGCACGATTTGGGGCTTTAGGGTTCAAAGATTTGGGGCTTTAGCTTGAAACATGTTCATATGATTGGGGGCTTTAGGGTTCTACAATTTTATTTTAATTTAATTTAATTTTAACAATTTAATTATATTTTTTAAAATATTTCACAATTATTAAAATGATTTTTGAAAATAAAAATTATATTTTTTAATGAGAAATAATATAATAATAAGTTTATTCCACGTAAGCGTCTACCACTTCACCTATTTATTAACACGTCATTAAAAAAAATGACATCTCATCATGATTTGACATCAAATTCTGTATGGGGGACTAAAACTGGGGACAAACAAAATGGGGGGACTATTTTCAATTTTCACCTATAATAGGGGGACCAAAAGTGCAATTAAGCCTTTAAATTAAATTTTTGTGTTTTACTTAGAAATACTAGTATGTTTTTAGAATTAAATCAAGTATTTATACTTAAATTAAGTTTATTGAGATTAAATTGTTTTATTTGATTAATAAAATTTGAATTGTTGCATGTGTACTTTCAGAAACCGTGATATCCTAAATTAGTATTAAAATTTTTATTTTCTTGAAAATATAATTTTATTTATCCGCTGCAAATTTTATAGGAATATGATATAAATTATTATATATATTATTTTGAGATTTAGGGTGAATAATGGAGATATATCTATGTGCATACTTAATATCAGTCAAAGGCACACAAAATTATTATATTAATTTGGTACGCGTATATACTCGTAAAATCACATAAAATTTTTTCTTATATCGAGAGACATTGCATTTCGGACATGCCTTAAGTAATTCATATTCGTTTCGAAATAAAATGCAATCATTAAGACACACATGAATCCATTTGTAACTCATGCCAATAGAGCACAAAATCCGTTTAGCCTCGTAGGTTCGACTGGGAAGTTCATTATCATCTGGCAACATATCTTTTAAGAGTCTTAATATTTCTGTGAAGCTTTTATCAGAACATCCATTACTCGCTTTTAAGTTCTACAACTTTAATATCGCCGACAGTCTTGTGAATTTAGTACAACCATTATATAATGGTTTCTCTGCATCACTCAACAAACTCTCAAATATTTTAGGACATTCACGAAGATCTTCTTCAACTGCTTTTCGATCTCATCAACTCGGTCCGGCTCATATGTATATGTATCGAAGTCAGTTGAAGCATATATCGAACCATTCTCAAAATTAATGTTTCCTTTTTTTTCTCACCATGTCTTATCCAACATGTGTATCTTTGATCAATTCCATTACATACTAAATGTCTTTCTAATTCATCTTCTCTAATGCGTTTTCCAAAACAACATTTTAAACAAGGACAAGCAACTCTATTTGGATCTTTTGCATTCTTCACTGCAAACTCAACAAACTTCTTCACTCCATTTTCATACTCTTTTGACAATCGATCGGCAGTAATCCATTTCCGATCCGTATTATACAACCTATATAAATGCAGTTGCAACATTTTCTCTAATGCGTTTTCCAAAACAACAATTTAAACAAGGACAAGCGACTCTATTTGGATCTTTTGCATTCTTCACTGCAAACTCAACAAACTTCTTCACTCCATTTTCATACTCTTTTGACAATCGATTGGCAGTAATCCATTTCTGATCCGTATTATACAACCTATATAAATGCAGTTACAAAAATAATAAGCTTTCAAAATAGATCAACAAGTTTAAAAAAGAGACCAATATCAACATATCTAATAGCAATTTCAAAACAAAAAATATCAACAAATTTCAAAAAAAAAAGATTTAATATATAACAATTTATTAGTTTTCAATTATTAAAAAACTAAGGCTTAATTGCACTTTTGGTCCCCTTATTATAGGTGAAAATTGAAATTAGTCCCTCCATTTTGTTTGTCCCCAGTTTTAGTCCCCCAAACAGAATTTGAGGTCAAATCATGATGAGTTGTCATTTTTTTAATGACGTGTCAATAAAAATGTGACGTGGCAGATGCTTACGTGGAATAAACTCATTATTATATTATTTTTGATTAAAAAATATAATTTATATTTTTAAAAATCATTTTTATAATTGTGACATTATTTTTAAAAATACAATTAAATTGTTAAAATTAAATTAAAAGAAAAAACACCTAAAATCATTCACTCATGAACAAATCAAAATCAAAACCCTAAAATCATTCTATCTCTCTCTTTTTATTTCTTTTTCTTCTTCTTCATCAACAACAACAACAACAATGGTAGCTCCGTGTCCTCCTTATTCGATTTCTAAATAACAATTGAACAAAAAAAAAAACCAATAACAAATTAACTAAATGTTATTTTCATGTGTATATTGATTAGAAAGAAGGAAGGAAGGAAAAAGAATCCTTCATTTTCCAATAAAAAATGTCAGTTAGCAGAAAAAACAATAAAACATGTTTCAATCTATAGCTGACAACTATGAAGTCATGCACATAAATTATAAACCAAAGTTTTTTCATATTAAAAAAACAACACACCTTTGTCCTTCCCATTTCACTCTCTCTTGCCATCACACTACACTCCACATCTCACTGTACTACACTTTCATACTTCCATTACAGTACCTTCTACAACATTAACACCACACTCTCTCTCTCTATCTCTGAAAAACTCTGCAAGTTTTTTGTGGGGTTAAAAAAAATCCTATTTTTATCATCTATAAACTATCTATAAACTGACCAACTAAAAAAGTTCAAAACTTTAAGGGTACCCAGAAATCAAAACAGAAAAAAATTGAAATGGGTAAGTTTGAAATTAACTCAGAGTCATTTTAATCATGAAATGAGTTTGATTTTGTTTTGTGTGGTTAATGGGGTGCATGGTGTCTCAGTTAGCTTCAAAATTTGCTTTTTTTCCACCTTCACTGCCGACATATCAGCTGAAGAAGCACGACGGAGATTCTCAGCGTTTGGGATAACGGCGCGGAGGATGTTCTGTAACATTGCTAGAGAAATTGAAGAAGGAGGAAACGGAGCTACCATTGTTGTTGTTGTTCTTGATGAAGAAGAAGAAAGACAAATAGAAAGAGAGAGATAGAATAATTTTAGGGTTTTGATTTTGATTTGTTCATTTTAGGTGTTTTTTCTTTTAATTTAATTTTAACAATTTAATTGTATTTTTAAAAATATTGTCACAATTATAAAAATGATTTTTAAAAATATAAATTATATTTTTTAATCAAAAATAATATAATAATGAGTTTATTCCACGTAAGCGTCTGCCACGTCACATTTTTATTGACACGTCATTAAAAAATGACAACTCATCATGATTTGGCCTCAAATTCTGTTTGGGGACTAAAACTGGGGACAAACAAAATGGAGGGACTACTTTCAATTTTCACCTATAATAAGGGGACCAAAAGTGCAATTAAGCCAAAAACTAAAGATTTTTTGACAAAAACTAATTAATAAATATCTGAGACAACGTAGATGGCCGCACAATACGTAGAGGATATGAGGGTTCCCAAGAGTAGAGGTGATGAGGGTTCGTAAATTTGTTTTAATTTTGTTTTTATTTATTTAAAAGTAAATGATATTTATTTGAAAGCGCATGTCTTGTATAGCGCTTGTGAAAAAAGTGCTGTAATAGGTAATTAAATTATTTGAAAGCGCATGTCTTTTACAGCGCTTGTGAAAAAAGCGTTGTAATAGGTAATTAAATTATTTGAAAGTGCATGTCTTTTACAGCGCTTGTGAAAAAAGCGTTGTAATAGGTAATTTAATTATTTGAAAGCGCCTGTCTTTTACAACGCTTGTGAAAAAAGCGTTGTATAATAATACGTTAAGGCGCTTCAGTTTACAGCGCTTGTGAAAAAAGCTTTGTAAAAGCCTTATAACATTATGCGCAAACGCTATATGACCCTACAACAACGCTTTTTTCACAACGCTTGTCAAAAAAGCGCTGTGATAGGCTCCATTATTTTTAAAATATATTTACAACAACGCTTGTATTTAGTAAGCATTGTAAAAGAGCGCAATTAAATGACATTTTTTGCGTAGTGCAGAGGTTAAGGATAAGGGTTATACCGAAGAGATATAAGGACGAGTATGAGTATTTTTTTAAAACTATAGGTATAAAGACAAGTACTATAGTATCCTACCCATTGTCAGCATCACACTTGATAAACTGTAAAATTAAGAACTTAAAAACAACTTAAAAGGGAAAACTCACATAAGATATATCAAAGTTCTAGATCTTTCAATTAAGAATCTAAAACAAGAATCTGAAACAAAAACATCCCTTCATGTATTTCTCTTATGAAATAAATAATAGTTTACGAACCCTTGTAGCATTAATAACTTCCTAAACATGTTTTTCGCTTCGCAAATTTTTAAAAAATAAAAGAAATTAAAATCTAAGAACCTTAATCAATTTAAATCCCAAAATCCGTATTTTGCAAAAAATTCATCAAAATCGATCGCTAAAATATATTTGTAACCTCTTTAGAAAAATGTTTGATTTTAGTTAACTATTATAAATATTTTGTCTCTAAATCAGTCTCTACATTTGAAATGGGCTAAACAAATATTCATAAGAGACTTAGACACCACATCTCAACCCAAAACCTTAATGCATTAAGATTATGGGTCATTCTCCTTATATATACAATATAACCGCCATTCCTAGTCAATGTGGGACTAACCACTCATAATTGAATACGCAACAATCTCCCCCTCAATTATGAGTCTCCACCACTAGACTTAATCCACTTGATATGGTTTATACTTAATTCAACTTAAAATATAGTGTAGACTTAATTTAACGTCACAAAACTGATATAATAATTTTAGACCATTTAAAAAAAAATTGACTTTATATTTTTCAATATGATTTTTATGAAAAATTATTTAAAAATAATAGAAGTTATTTCTGATTATTTGTTACTAATTAAAAGAAATAAATTTGACATTCAATAACTTATATATTTAATATTATTGATTCTTTCATGATAGAAATAATATAAATTTTAAAAAAATATCTCCAAAAAATTACTTTCACGAAGAGTTTTTCAAAATAATATTTTATATTATTTGTCTTTTGAAGTTTTATTATTTAAAAAAAATTGCAACAAATAGATGTACTTAAAATGACATTTGAAGATAATCTACTTAAACTAATTTTTAATTTGAAGTTTTTGTTTTTAAATTCTTTTTTTGAAAAAGTTGTAACAAAATAATAAAAATACTATGAAAATCATTTTTTTTAAAATGTAATAAACTAATCAAACCTATGACTCTTAACAATATATGATATGAAATGTATAAACAAATAGTAGTTTACGCTTTCATACGGTGGGAAGATGTATAGTAGTCAAATTAGTCATTTTCTTAACAATATATGATATGAATTGGTGCCTTTGTAGGAGAGAGATAGGGTTGCAAGCAGGATGGAGAGAATATATCCATTAGTTAGCCCATGTTTGAATGAGATTTGGTATTTAGTTTTACAAAATTTGATTGTTTATATAATTTTTTGAATTATTTTAAAGATGAGGAAATTAAAAAAATTGTTTTGTAATCTAATTTTAAAAAATTGTTTCTAATAGGGAAATTAAAAAGAAAATTTATTTGATAATTTGACTTTTTTAATCTATTTCATTGTATCAAATTATAAAAAGAAAATATTATATATTTTAAACTTATCATTACTTTTCAAGTAATTGTAGAGTAAAGGAATAAAAAAAATAGTTATAAATTAAAAGAATCAAACATGAATAAAATGTATGAATCAAACATGAATGTAATCTATAACAACACTTTCTCTTATAAACCGCTATAAAAGATCAGCTAATAATAGTATCTTTTAAATGTAATTGTTATCTAATACAGTCTATAACAACGCTTATAAAGCGTTGTAAAATGTTGGCCAATAACAATGTTTTTTTCGTATTAGTATTAAGAAATAATACAGTTATTTTAATCAAAAAACATCTGACAGTTTATTGACTATCCATAGAAGTGCACTCTATTACATATTTTTTCTTTCAACATTTTGTTGAAGTACACAATAATATATTTGCACAAAATTATAATGATATCTTAAAATTTAAAAATTATAACATATAGAAAAAATTTGTGTTGATTTGATAATTGATCTCTAATATAAATTCAAAATTATATAATGCTCCTTGTATCTCTTAAAATAAAATTTATGTTATCATCAAATTCTGAACATTTCCTACCATGAACGAGAACATATAGTCTTAGTTGCTTGAGGCAACTCATGCGTAACTTTATTACAAGACTAATTACAGTAATTGAGCGATCAATATAAATAAAACAATCAATATTATAGACTAAACTTGGTTGTCCTAGTAAGATTAAAATTAGTGACTAGTCCAAGGCCACACCAATTGGATAAAACACTTAACTCTGAAATATCGAATGGTTTCTAAAAAACACTAAATTAACAATTTTTCATATGATACTTAATTTAAGCATGTATTAACATCAATCTTCCTTAACTTCAATTAATTGATCTTCAAATAACTCAAATATTTAAATTTATCAGAGTACTACAAAATATAATGTGATTAAGTTAAAATTAATCAAATAAAAATTTTAAATATTGAAATAATACATAAAATAGAATTAACATATTGTATTTGTAGTCATATTTTGATTAAAAGTGACAATCTCTTTCATAAACCTCACAACATAGTAC
>JBBPBT010000183.1:3734890-3746184 GCA_037974875.1 Cicer bijugum
ATATTTATATTTTTTTTGATACAATTATATACTTACTATCAAACATAAACTTCAATTTTGAGTAATTTGTATAATCATCACATACTGAATTTAAATAGTAAACTAAATTAAATTTGAAAGAAGATCTAACACATATTTATATGGTATAACAAACAACTTATTCAAATTATCTTTTTTCTTCATCAATACATTAACTATATATCTCTTACCCGAGTTGGATTATTTCCAAATTTGAAAATTATATGGGGAGATATGAAGAAGAATTCGTTGATCAATTGACATGGACACACCAATTTTTTATACAAATACATTGTATGAAAATATAGTATCACTGATTCACTGATACAAAAAACAACTTCATTCATGTAAATTTATTTGGAATACATTATATATATGGAGATAACAAAGATACTAAAACTTCTGTTGGCATCTCTAAGATACCTTTTTTGTAAGAGAGTTCAAAAACCTCTATGCAATATTCCAACAACCATAAATATATATTTTTTATGTATATCGTCAACTAAGAAAGACTTCTGCATAAAATGACAAATACAAAATATTTGAATAAATTTATTTTAATGTCGATAACATAAAAAAAAATAATTAAAACAAAACAAAAAAATACTTGTACATATTTTCAAATAAGATTTTTAGCAGCTCCCAATGTTTTATTCCTCTAATCATCACAAGTAATCTAAACTCGTTGATGAGCCATGACACCAATATAGCTTGCTGACATTGAACCATTAGGCTCAATCAATTGATTATGTACATTTCAAGCCACCTTATCATAATCTTAAAGTCAATAGGTGTGTATAAAAAAGATAATATAATGGAATTTTAAACAATGTATTGAACTACCTCAAATTGTATTCCTTTAACCCTCGTTTAATCTCATTTTCCTCTTTTTCTAGAAAGTTGTTTTCTTTATTATGAGAAGACTCATTTTCGTTGTTATAAATATCATCATCTTTAGAATACTCCATTTATTTACAACAACAAAATATTCCATGCCAAATATGTATTCCTTGGTTCTCATTAGGGACTAATATGGAACTAAAAATACTAGTGTTAAACTAAAAATATTATTCACAAAAGTGAAAATAAAATGAGTTACAAATAACTGGTACATACAAAAATTACAAAGCAAATGTAGAAAAGAAAAGTAGATGTGACAATGTCAACAATGACCACGACTGATGTTTATGTCAATCTATTTCTTTTCTTTGTCAAAATACAATTGTTTGTCCCTTAATTGCGTGGAATAATGAATATAACACCCCAAAATTTTCATATATATTATATATGTGTTTTATTAGTAATTGTTATGATTTATTATTAAATTAATAATTATTCTATATATAAATAAATTAAACTAAATTTTATCACATCCTATTTTACCTGAATAATTATAATCTTTATTTTTATTTAATTATTTTGGTGTGACAATTAAACGGGGATGATTTATGATGTGATTATTTTCTAAATAGACTATTTTGTATTTTTATTTGATTAGTTTCGATAATCATGAAATTGATGTGTTAAATATGTTTTTTTTTATTTTGTTATGTATGAGTGGTATTCTTGTCTTGCTTGATTTACTTTAGTTCATAAAATATTAGTTGAATTATTTAATTAAATTATAATTTATAAAAGTTATATTGTTTGTTAGTTTTATTTACAACCAAATAAGTATTGATTTTAGGAGATATTATAGAGTTAGTGAACCTTTATATATAAGTGTTTTTAAATATTTTTCGTCCATCCTAAAAAAATAAATTAGTGACTTGAATCATTCTTTTACTCTCCTTTATGACAATTCATGGTGTTTTTTTGGCATAATGTGCATTAACTCATTTTTTTTAACACCTTTAATTTATTTTTTAAAAGAAGATTATAAATTTAATTATGAGTTTCTTTTTTTGTGCAATTATAAGATGACTATTCTCTTTTTTTGTATCTCATGCATTTATCTCTAATTTTAAACTAAAATTATAATTTTATTTTAATCGTCTACAAAAATAATTTCATGTTATTTTTTGTTTTGTAACTATTAGATAAAAAATTAAAAGAGTGATGTGACACCCTCTAATATATTTATTTAATTAAAATGGATGGTGTGACACCCTGCAATATATGGGGAACTTTATTAGTTAATCCTAATTAACTCATACACCTAAATACACATGATTTCAATTGACTTTGTAACAACCTAATAAAATTAAATAAATAGTAATTATTAGTAGCATAATTTTGGAATTAAGTGCACCTCAATTTTAGACAAGAACTCAATCGTAATATTGCAACATAAATAGCTATTATGTTCATACATTTCCATTAGGTCTCTTGTTGTCACACCTATTTGCTATTCGTACACTCCTAAAATAATTTTTTAAGTCATAAATCTCAATATTTGTCGTTGTTGAATTCATCATTGCCTCATGAGCTATTTCTCGTGCAAATTTAGAGATGTTAAGAAAGAAAGCACCTAAGGTAAAAGTTTTTCCCCATGCAGAGTTAGGATATATATTAAATTAGCGGTTCGTAGGATATTGGTATGATGTCTGGATGTCTTAAAAGAAAAATGTTGATTTTATTTTTGTTGTAAAGAAATTAACGATAGTGTTTTGATTGTTTCTTTTGAGTAATACATCTATCTTGATGAACTTAATTATAGAGTTCTATTTTATTATTATCCCTTGATAAATATGTTTGTAGTGAAAATGTTTAATGTCTTACGTGTTTTAAAGTACTTAATTATAAAATTATAATTTTTATGATGATACCATTAGTAATATATTTGTTATGATGTAATTGATATTAAGTCTTGACTTTTTGAGTATTTTAAATTTAAAACTTGACGTTTATGAACAATATATGTGTCAAGAGAAAATTGATGAGAATTTTATATTTTTAATTTTGACAATATGAGAAAATTGATTTATTGAAATGTATTAATGTATAGTTCATTTTTATAATGCGAAAGACTTTATTATTAAATGAATAAAATTTAGGTTGTTATTGTATTCTTGGTAACAAAAGTTTTAGTTTTTATCAATAACAAGTAGTCAAATCAAATCTTATGAATTATTAAAATGAAATTGGTGATTTTGAGATATTTGTTCAAGTGCATATTTGATGTGTTAAGTTATTAAGCTCTAACTATGAACATCCATGAAAATATAAATTTGATGTTTTATGTGATTAAAAAATTTAATCTGAAATATTTTGTCTTTGTGGTTGTCTAAGTGGTTGGCTGAAGATTTTAGTTTTAAATATTATTATCTCTGTGGTTGCTTAAGTGGCTAGTGAATCGTGTCTTAAATATTGTTATCTTTGTGGTTGCCTAAGTGGCTGGTGATTTTTGTTTTAACTATTGTTATATTTGTGGTTGCCTAAGTAGCTGTTGAATTGTATTTTAAATATTGTTATATTTGTGGTTGTCTAAGTGGCTGGTAATTTGTGTTTTAAATATTATTATCTTTGTGGTTGTCTAAGTGTCTTGTGATTTGTGTGATTTTCTAAGTGGGTGGTGATATGTACCTTATGAGCATCATTATCATTTCATGACATATCATACGCATCTTTGTAGACGCTTGTGTGGCTGGTTATATCCGGATCATATATGTTTAGGAGCATGCATAACTTGCATACATTTTATATTGTTATTTTTATTTTGATCTAGTTATTTGTTTTACGGCTGCTACTTGATTTATTTATATATATTTTATGATTTTTTATACCCCTTTGAGAACTATTAAAGACTCAATTTCTTTAAATCTTTTATTACGAAAAGATTTTATATTCATATTTTATGGCTGTTAATTTATTATTTGGTTTAATTTTTATTGTGGAATGAACTGACCCCTTACACCAATATTTAGGGACTAATGATCCCAAAGAGTTGCATGAATGATGTTTGATTGGTGCACCCAAAGGCAGAAACTCGAAATATTGTATAATCTAACTCCCAAACTTTTTTGATCCCCAAAATATGAAAAATTTGCGTACGTGGAGTTTCTATCCTTAGAACTTCAAATGTGCAATGCTTCAACTACTACGATATCACCATTATTCAGCATAATACTTTTATCATCTTTTTCTTTTATATAAAATGTGTAGTCGTTAATTGCATATCTATTATAGCAAAATACATGTAAACTTGGACCATATGCTAACCATTTCAATCTTTCAGAAATTGAAACAACATCTACATATAACTTTGAATAAATATCATTTTAAACCATGTTATAAAATTTCGATTGTGTTCTTGTGCTACCCAATTTTCATTTTTATTCGGGTTCAAACTCCTTAGATGCTCCTTGTGTAACCGGTATTGTAAAAAACATACAATTGTGTTTGCTCTCATTTTGTCCTTGATATGGTCACTATTTTATTCCCAATTACCTATTTCCCATTTATTCTTTCCAAATTATGAGACTTCGAAAGTCCAATGGATTCAACATTAGATAGACATTCAGTAAAAAATTCAACAACTTCTTCTACAATGTATCATTCAACAATACAACTCTTTGATCAACTTCGACTTTCCACGTAGCCTTTTAATATTTTTATATAATGCTTAATTGGGTACATTCATCTCATATAAGTTGGTCCACATAGTTGTGTCTTTTTCACAATATAAACACTTAGATGATCCATTATGTCAAAAACTGAAGGCAGAAAATACAATCTCAAACTCACATAGAGTAACAACAATTTCTTTTTGCAATAATCGTAAGTTGGTTGGATCAACGAGTTTACTAAAAATCACCTTGAAGAAGAAACATAGTGTAGTTACGGTGGGTCTAAATTTTTCAGGCAATATGGAACATATGCCTATTAGTAGTAAATGTTCCATTAGAAAATGACAATCATGAGACTTTAAACCCCTTACTTTAACTCTAAACCCCTTAATTTTAGGTCTTTCATAGATATCAAATTTCTAATATTTAAAGAGTACCTTCCTAAAACTTTAACTTCATGAAGAAACTTATAGAAAACTATTTTCTCTTTTCTAGATAAAGTATGAGCCGATGGTGGTGTGTGTTGGAACCAATTTGGTTTTATACTTAGAGTTTTAATACTAACAAAAGTATTTCATGAGAACAATATATTTGACTTCACATAGTATGAAAGAAGATTCATGTTTTTGAAGAAAATCTAAAATAATATTTTATTCAGATTTAGAAGAACTCCTCAAATTGAATCCAGAAATAAAAATTGGCTAAAGAACATACTATCAAAAAGCATCTTGATAAGAACTATTTTTTAATAAGATTGTTGTTGACTAAGCTAGGAATGAAGATACAATTAAGAATTAAACAAAGACTTATTTGAAGTCGTAATTTAAGCTATAAATAGATACTCAAAGCTGGAGAAGAAAATTATCGGAAATCATAAAAGAGTAGAATAACTCATAAGCTCAAAATTTCAAATTCATCTTAAAGTTCAAAGAAAGAAACACTTGTTAAATTTAGAAATATTATTTAAGTGTTTTTTCTTAGAGTGTGAGAGTTATTATAATTATCAACTTTATTAGAAGCAACTACTCAAGTTCTAAATATTTGTAATCAAACTCGATAATGGTGTTAGTGTGCCTTCAACAATCTAGGGTTGTCGGGATGTGCGGAGAAGACTTGGATGATAGCGTCAAGGTATTTGTGTTCCTCAAAAGTATGAGGTTGTCATCTTGTTTGGGAAGATTGGCTTGGAAGGCTAGGTGTTTTGTAATTCACGATACTTGAATTAGTGGATTAAAATCTTTTGAATGAGAGGATTAGATGTAGTCAAGTTAGTGGTGAACCGAAATAAATTTATGTGTTCAATTATGTATGATTTTATTGTTTACTGCCTCTGAACCCAATTGCTTCTTATCGAAGTAATTCATAAAAATCAACAAGCCTTCATCAAATTAACAAAAAAATAGAAACTTTGTCAAATATAATTCAACCCTCTTTCTCGTGTTTGCATGTTCAATTGGCATCAAAGTTTGGTCTTAAGTTTGGGCACTTTATAATGTTTGAGGAAAAATCCAAAGATCCAACATCATGGATTCAGTGAATCAGTAGATAAAAAAAATTGAGGTATTTTCTAACTTAACTCGATCTGATTTAAGTAGTATTATAAATGATTTTTTAAATGCAAACCTAACTAGAGAAATTAATGTTTTAAAAATCAAAGTGGAGAAATTAAAATAGAAAATGCAACTATATAAATTGATATTGTTGAACTTAAGGCCGAAAATCTAACTCTAAAAACTGATAATATATTTTAAAATAAAATTGATGATTAAAATCAACTCATAAAAATTATTTAAATGAAAGTCAATAATTGATTAAGTAATAAAAACTATCTAGAACACTCTAAGAGTTATACCTATAACACTAGACATGTGTAGTATTATTGGACATTGGTAACACGCAACAAACAACACTTTTGTTGGAAAAAAGAATAACACGCAAACTTCAACTCATTATTACCTTTACAGCCTTACTTTATCTTCTCTCTCTTAATTGATTCATTTTCCTATTACTCTCTTTTCAATTTAATTTTTAGTTTGTCTTACTCATTAATTACTGCAAAGGCAATTAACAAACCCATTACCTACACGACCCACGACCCGCCAAATCCGAAAGAAAAAATAGACAGAAGTGGGCCAATGTCTCTACATGCAGTGTAGGCCAAATTGATACTTTGGACCCGAACCTACCCGTTATTAACTAGACTATTGGCTTTCGTACCCCTCAATTAAACTCTTACCCCTCAATTTAATGTTTTTATGGTGAAATATCCAAAATATCTTTAAAAAATTCAGTAAAAAAGTAAAAAAAAAAAAAAAACATAACATTCGTACCAAACAAGTAAAAAATCCGAAAAGTAAGTTTGGTTGGAAAAAAATTTTTACCGGAAATTTCAAGGAATGAAATTTCCGATAGTTAAAAATACATACCGAAAATTTCGTTTTTGAAATTTCTAGGAAGCTCACCGGAAAACTGAAAAATCCGGTAGTCCAAATTGAATACCGAAAATTTGAAATTTCCGGATGGGTTACCGTAAATTTCAAAAATGAAATTTCCGGTATGTATTTTTAACTACCGGAAATTTCAAATTTCCGGTTAGCTTCCCGGAAATTTCATCCCTTTTGAAATTTCCGGTACACTTTTTTGATTTTTTTTTATTTTGTTAATTTTTTTTTTAATATTGTTAGTGAGGCCCAGAGGAGCAAAAACTGATGGCGATCATTCAGGAGTTCGGCCTCCTACACAATCAAATAGGAGAGCTGCTGTTGAGAAAAGGAGAAGAAGGAATGAGGAAAGGCAGGCGCCCCCGGATGAACAGCCCACACAAAATCCTATGTTCGATGCAGAACAGGATGACCAGCCGCAGGAGCAGCAGCAATATGAGCAGTATGAGCAGCAGCAGCCGCAGTATGACCAGCCTGAAGAGCCGATGTTTCCTGGAGGTCCTTATGATCTTTCTGTCCTTACCGATTATGAGCATCATATTGCCATTAATGTGTGGAATGGACAGGTTAGTAAATTATTTATTTTATTACATATTATAATATAATTCTAGTATAATTTATTACACATTATAATTTAATAATTTATTTATAGTTATAAGATTATTTGTAGTTATAACATTATAATTTATTACATATTATAATTTTTAATTGTGTGTTATTTTTAATTAAACAGGCTAGACGTGCCTTGAAAGTTGTTTCAAATGGCAAAAAACATGACAAATTCATTGATATCAGATATCAATTACCTGCTGAAATTGATCATTGGATTAATATATCTGGATTACGCCCTCTGAGAAGATGTAGTTTGCATATGATTGATGGTAATATGATATTTGCTTTTGCTGAGAGATAGCACGCAGAGACTAGTTCATTTCACCTGCCATTCGGTGAAATGACTATTACTCTTGACGATGTAAGGGGTCTTTTGAGCATCCCCTGTACTGGAGAGTTTTTTACACCTCCCGCAAATGTCAATGAAGATTTGGCAATTGCTGCTGCAGTTCAGTTGTTGGGAGTTTCATATGATGAAGCTGTGGCTGAGACTAGAACTAATAGAGGGGCATCTTATAGTTTTGAGTGGTTGAAAGAGGTATTTTATAAGAAACTTCATGAACGTAGATATGACTGTGCAGCTAGGGCATATCTACTTCATTTGGTAGGGTGTACTATTCTGGCTGATAAGAGTTTTACACTTGTCTCTGCAAAATATCTAATGGGATTGGAACGCCTTCCAGCTTGTATCGTGCTAACTCACACGCACAAGGTAATCCATGAGTCTTTCTAAGTATACAACAACACACATCTTTATCATTACCGACATAACTGACTCTCTTGTATTCTTCAACAATATCACCTAAGGCTTTCTTGGATACCACCCAAGTCAATTCCTTAAAGAATGGATTGTTGTGTATATGCTTTTTGCGACCCTTACTTGTCTCAAATGAACCTTTGATCTTAATAATTTGATACTTCAACATGTCATTCATACCATTCCATGCCTTACAAAAATCTCTTTTACTGTGTTCCAAATATCTCTTTAATGACCAATGAGCAGACTCAACCCTAATATTTTAAAAAAAATTATTCGATTAATCATATATCATATATAAAATAAAATACAAAATATGAAGTTTTAATGACATACCTATTAGTCGTAGTATTTCCTAGATCCAATACTTGATTGGTCCATGCTTCAACAAATCTTTCCTTATGAGGATTCAACCATGTGTCTCGGACGTAGTCAAAAAAAATAATATTATCGACACATGCTTGCTCAAATATTTGCAAAAGTACCTCGTACTCATTCTCTTCAGAACAATAAACAATTTTACTCCACAACTCAAGAATGGGTTCTTGCATGTCTTTGTTTAATATATACTGTTTGCATTTGGCTCTAACATTTTTGTTAATATGAAGTTGGCAAAGTAAATTTGTTGAAGATGGAAATACAAATTTAATTGCATTCATTAAAGCAAGTTCTCTGTCAGTGACAATCACCTGAGGAAATGACGTGTTTGAAAGAAACAACTCTTTTAACTTCTCTAATGCCCACCAAAAGTTGTCTTGATGTTCAGAATCCATATAAGCAAATGCAACATTAAATGTCAACCCAGTTGAAGTTACATCAACAATTTCAAACAACGGTAACCTATACTTGTTGGTTTTATAGGTACTATCCATAATCAGTACAAGAGGGAACATGTTCAGCAAAGTTATGGAATCTGGATGCGTCCAAAATATATCCCTCACAATGTTGGAGTCCTTATGAGTCCTACTCCAACAAGTATATTTCTCAGCTTCAAGTAACTTCAACAAATGTTGCATATCAGTTCTAGGTCCCATCAAATTCTTCCTGTATGTACTTCGTCGCTTGTAAATTTGATAGATACTAGTCACATTCTTTGTATCATGATCTCTCAAATATGACAATATGTGTCTCGGTGCAACGTGATATTTTATCAACTTGTCAACATGTTTCTTATCTTCTTCTGTTAAGCGTCCCATAAATGCATTATTTTCAAAAGTAGCTACTAACTCAAGGTTGTGAAGTCCACAAATTAAATTAATAATCCATCCTTCATCATTTTTCAGTGGTCTCGATCTAAATTTAAACGGACATCCACACTTTTTAGTTGAAGTACCTGTGTCATTTTTATTTGACTTATATTCTCCACCTCTATCACAACCAAGAATTAATTTTGACTTTCTTCTCTCTTTCCAGTCTCTACGTCTGATCGAGTAATGATAACAGCTACTCGATTTTGTCGACCTATCTCTCTTGCCCATGAGATGACAGCTTCTCGTGACTCAAAAATTTGATCAGTTGTAAATGTTTCAGTTAAATCTATAAATGCTGTTGTGCGTTTTCCATCCCTATTTCAAAAAAAAAAAAATACAATAACAAACATATTAAAAAAATATTATAAAAAAAAAATTTAAACTACCGGATTTTTGAAATTTCCGGATTGACTACCGGAAATTTCAAACATCCAAATTTTCGGTACACAAAACAAACTACCGAAAATTTCAAATTTTCAAAAGCTATTGGAAATTTCAAATTTCTGGTATTCAAATTATAACTACCAAATATTTCAACTTGCCAATTTCCGGTAACTACCGAAAATTTCATTTACGAAAACTGCTTACCGGAAATTTCAACGAGGGGTCAGATTTTGAGGTAAATTTTTTTTACTGCTGAGGTAAATGTATTTATGAGAGTTAAAAATGGATTTTTAAGAAAATGAGGGGTAGAAGTCTAATTGGAGGGTACGAAAGGCAACAATCTATTAACTATGAAGATATTTTTGGATGACTAAACATATGGATTAATAAATTTTTACCGTGGTCCTGTTCGATAGACGTGAAGCTACAACTTGAGAATTCACCAACCATGGTACGCTAGAGAGCATGTCTACCAAGTAACCAAACATGCCATATAACTTCTAGTAATTAAATATAAGTAAATTGATGTCTTAACCACTGAAATTATTATTCATTTGCAATTTATTCTCTATATTCATTTATTTCCATATAAAAGTCAAAATTATGTTACCTTTTACTTCAGGGCAAATAAAATGAAATAAAAAGAGGAATTTTTCAAGTTCAGTTATTAACTTTTGTATATCTGGTAAGTTTTTGGCTGCCCAAAACAAAAAAACAGTAAGATGTGAGTTCCATACAAAAGACTTCTAGTAACATAGACATGCACAAATTAAGATCACAACTCACAAGGTAGGTGACCTTTTATCAAGATTTTTAGCTCAGTTTCAACTTACAAGTGACAAACATGATTAAAAAGAAGATAGAAACTAGAATCCCACCCCGTACTGTATCAAATCATCATATTTTAACATCAAAGACAGATTTTTTTATTCAAATAACTTATTTTTTTTAAAAACACTAAAATATTCCTTTGTAAAAACAATATATCAAAATGTTTTTTTAGTTATAAGTCGCTATTCGGAACGGCGAAAATTCAAATTTCAAATGGCGACTTCTAATATAATTTTTTTTTAAATTAATTTTTGTTAGTTAATTAATATAATTTATAAAAATATATAAAAATAAATAAATAGAAATAAATATTTTATAGTAAACTCAAGTTTTAAATGGGCATTTTTCAAAGATTTTTTTTAAAAAAATTAATTCAATTTTCATTGAAATAACAAAAGTAATATATATATATATATATATATATTTCATAAAAATAAATAAATAGAAATTTTAAATTACGATAAAATTTTAGGAAATTCAAGTTAGAAATGCA
>JBBPBT010000183.1:3750879-3783006 GCA_037974875.1 Cicer bijugum
AGAACTAACTAGTAAACGTAATAATTTATAAAAATTTGTTCACCATCAAATTTTATCTAACAATATATTAATCTCAAAATCGAATATTTATCACACACAAAATCTTTAAAATTAATTGATCTAGAACATTTATTTAAAATTAAATAAAAACGAATATTTTTCAATCATACATACACACACTCGACAATTTAAATTTTTTTGGAAGAAAATTATTTTATCTTTGAAGTTCTATCACTCAATCATTGGAATACAAAAAATTTGAGTTGATAAAATACTTTAAACTTCTTCTTTAATCTCGGTCCAAAAGTAATTAAAAGAGTCGCATTTGTAACTCCAAATATATTAATTTCACAATCTAACTCTTTGCTCAAACTTTTTTAACTTAGTTAAAATTTGAACTTTTTTACAACTTTAACAATTCTGAATTTTATTGTAAAATTTCAACTTTAGTTCAAACCCATTTATTTGAAAATAATATGCTATATAACTCAAACACATCAAAAAAATCAATTCTTTTTTTGGGTTTGGTTTAATTTTTTTTGTTATTCAAATTACTAACACTTACAATTCCACATGTAAAACAAAGTAACAACCAAAATAAATAAAAATAAATAAAATATTTCCTTCCCTTTTGACATGATAAAAAACAAACGAAAAAAAACAATAACAAAATACCAACCATATATGGGGAATAAAACATCACACAAGGTAAACAAAAAAATAAAAAATGCATAAGTAAAATGGAATCATGTTCAAATATTACCTCACAATAGAAGACCATAGTCAAAGAGTTTCAACTAAAAACAACATAAAACATTAGAAAGACAAACAAACTAAATAAAGTACATTTTTAGTATCGAACTACATGTCATCATCCGGTGGGAGGTGAAGGTGGTCGATTTTGATGGATAAGCCATTAAGTTCATGCAACAAAGTTTCATGGTTGTAGGCAATAGTGGTTTACATGGTTTGAAAGCGAGTGCTTACATGGTTAGTGGTTTACATCCAGAATATAACTCACAAAGTAATGCAAAAGCCTGTAGTTAACAGTTAGATTTCCAACTCCATACCGTTGCCTAGCAAATTCTGATCCAGCTGTGTCATTTTTCGTTCCATGGTGTCTTTGTCAAACCGACACAATGAGACATAAGCATCATATTTTGTGATTTTTTCTCATTCACATAAATTTCCTGGCCTAAATTCCTCACCCTCAAATGGAAGCTGCAATATTTCACAAATAGTTGGAGTATCTAACTCAATGATTATGCCTTTAACCTGAGATATTAACTTATACCCTTCTTTCTTGAGATTATAGTAAAATACCCTAACTAAGTTAGGATAAGTAGGACCGTTATAACCAATGAATTCTTCTAAATATTATGTCCTAAGTAACTCAGGAAACTTAAAAGCAAAAAAAGAATCAAGAGCACCATACTTAGGAGTGATGATCCTTTTGTCGGATAGTATGTGCGGAATCCGTCGATATCTACTGGTGAGTGAAGCAAGCGTGATAAATTTTCCACATTATCAGTTCTAGCCCTCCTTTTGGAAGGATCTACTGAAGCATGCTTGGTTCTTGATCCTCTTTTGCAAGCATCCATGGTGATAGTGAAGGTTTTCGAATTTGGGGGGAAAATGTGGTTTTTGGCTTTGAGAGATTTGATTTTGAAATGACAGTTATGAGTTAAGAGTGATTTTAGATACAATGTATGTTGGTATAGTAGTTGGGTAACTTGTTGCAAGTAAGAGAGGACTAGATTTTTGGAAGAAATGGAAATGAAGAATGTTGTATTCGGCTACTGAAAATGTAAAAGTAAACTAAAAATGTGAAAAGTTTATATATTATATTGGGGAAAAACACGAATCTATATTCGACTACACACTGATTGTAGTCGAATACAGGTTTTTCTAGAAATGTGTATTTGATTATACATGAGTTGTATTCAAATGCATGATTTTTCTAGAAATATGTATTCGAATACATATAATGTGTATTCGACTACTTTATCAAAATTTTGTTTTTAAAACGAATTTTTCACTAAAAGGACAACATGTAAAACACATATTCACATTTACAAAACACATAAACATAAAAAAATCAATCTTATCAACATATCTAGTGAAGATTTTAGATCTTGAAGAGAAATGACTTACAAAGTATAAATATCTTGGATTAGAGATCGTTTTCGTTTAAAATGTCAAGTTCTCTTCGTATCTTATAGAATGAGTCTTTAGGTAGTGGCTTTGTGAAGATGTCTACTAGTTAATTGTGCGTATCCATAAATGTTACTTCAACATTGCCTTTGAGCACATGATCTCGCAGAAAGTGATGACATATATCAATGTGTTTAGTTTGAGAAAGCATGATTGGGTTCTTCGAGATATTGATTGCACTAGTATAGTCACATCTTAGTGGGATGCATTCGAGATCATGTCCATAGTCATATAATTGCTGCTTGAGCCATAAAATATATGCACAACAACTTCATGTTGCTATATATTTTGGTTCAGTAGTGCTTAGGGCCACACAAGTTTGCTTTTTACTGGACCATGATACTAATGCATAACCTAAGATATGACAAGTGTAGGTTGTGCTTTACCAATCCATTTTACATCCTGCATAGTCAAAATCAAAATAACGAACTAGATTGCATATGCTATCTTTTGGATACCATAAGCCAACATTGGTTATTCCTTTCAAATATGTCATAATCCACTTTATTGCTACAAGATGTGATTCTTTAGGATCTGCTTGAAATCTTGCACACAAACATACACTAAACATAATATTTGGTCGGTTGACCGTTATATGTAAAAGAGACACAATCATACTTCGATACTTTGATATGTCTATTGAAATATCGGATTCATCTTTATCTACATAGGTTCCGAAGCCCATAGGAGTTGCACTTTCTTTGTTGTTTTCCATCTCAAACCTTTTTAACAATTCCTTGCAATATTTTGCTTGATTTATGAAGATGCTACTCTTG
Organism: Cicer bijugum; assembly: GCA_037974875.1. Classification (NCBI taxonomy): domain Eukaryota; kingdom Viridiplantae; phylum Streptophyta; class Magnoliopsida; order Fabales; family Fabaceae; genus Cicer; species Cicer bijugum. The sequence goes on from JBBPBT010000183.1 coordinate 3,753,870, forward strand.
AGTTGCTTGATGTGCAGTCCAAGAATATAATTTAACTTTCTCATCATAAACCTTTCAAATTTTGCTTGCATCACTAATGAGAATTATTCACATATTTCACTATTGGTTGATCCAAATATGATATCAACGTAGATTTAAACCAATAAAATGTGAACATTAGTTCTTTTACTGAATAATGTCTTATCAACTTTACCCTTTTCAAACCCCTGTTCACATAAGAAGTTACTTAGCATATCATACCAAGCTCTTGGAGCTTGTTTCAAACCGTAAAGAGCTTTCTTTAATTTGAAAACATGTGAAGGATTCTTGAAGTCTTCAAATTCGGGTGGTTGTTGACATATACTTCTTCATTAATGTAGCCATTGAGAAAAACATTCTTGACATCCATCTGAAACAATTCAAAATTCATAGAACAAGCATAAGCAACTAATAACCGAATTGCTTCTAACCTTGCTATCGGAGCAAATGCTTCATCAAAGTCAATCCATTCTTCTTGATGTATCCTTGAGCAACCAACCTTGCCTTGTTTCAAACAACTATGCCATTTTCATCAAGCTTATTTTTAAACACCCATTTGGTACCAATGATGTGTTTATTTCCAAGATTAGGGACAAGTTCCCACATTTTGATTCTTTCAAATTGGTTTAGTTTTTCTTGCATGACTTGTATCCATTGATCATTTTTAAGTGTTTCACCAATCTTGTAGGGTTCTATTTGAGCAACAAATGCCATATTCAAGCAAGCATCTTGGAGTTTGAGCCTTGTAGTAACTCACTTGTTGATATCACCTATAATATTGTCAATGGGGTGATCTTTATTGGTTCTCCATTCCTTAGGAAGATTATCCTTTGGATATTGCTGCTCAATGCTGACTTCATTCTCTTGAATAGGTTGATCATCTTGATTGTCTTTGCTTGTATCACTTATAAAAACATCATCATCATAAGAGACAATTTTGTCCTTTTTCAAGTGGTTAGATTCATCAAATGATTAATGCATAGATTATTCAACTAACAAAGTTCTCTTATTGAAAATTCTAAAAGCTTTACTGAATAATGAGTACCTAATAAAGATACCTTCATCGGCTTTCTCATCGAATTTTCTAAGGTTATCCTTACTATTATTCAGCACAAAACACTTACATCCAAAAATGTGAAAATGAGAGATATTGGGTTTTCTACCTTTGTAGAGTTCATATGGAGTCTTCTTCAATATTGGTCGAATTATAACTAGGTTGGATACATAACAAGCTATACTTACAACATATGCCCAAAAATATTTTAGTAAACTTGAGTTGCTTAGCATGGTCCTTGAAAGTTCTACCAATGACCTATTCTTTCTCTCAACAACTCTATTTTATTGAGCTGTTCTTGGTGCAGAAAATTTATGGAAGATTCCATTTTCTTCACAAAATTCTACGAAAGAGTCATTTTAAAAATCTCCTCCTTGATCACTTCTTATTGATACTATTTTGGTTGCTTGCTCATTTTGGACTAGTTTGACATAATTTTTAAATGCTTTAAAAGTTTTATTTTTATTTGCCAAAAATAAGGTCCAAGTGAATCATCAACAATTACTCTATTACTCAATTTAACTCTTGTTGATCATTTTCCAATCCAACTTGTCCCTTTTTATATCTTTCAATTACTCTATTTAATTGGACAATTTTGAAAGAAATATAATCACACTTATTGCATGTAGAATTTTGTTTTAATTTTTCAGAATCTTTTTCCATAGTATCAATTTTCTCTTGAAGAGATAAAATTTGTTTCTTTTGAGTTGACAATATTTTGAAAAGATTTTGATATTCCATAAGTAGTTCTTTGATGACATTTTGAGCATCATTATATTCAATAATTAATTCACTATTAGTCTCATTATTATGAAAAGAGTCTTTGTTACTAACCTCTTCTTCTTCGTCGGATTGATGTGATGCCATCAAAGCAACATTTGAACATTCATCACTTTCCGAATCCGAAGATGAACTGACTTCATTGTCCTCCCATTCTATACAAGCCTTTTTGAATTCTTTCTTTTTGATATCATTTTTCTTGACAATCTTTGGACATTTTGCCTTTATGTGTCCTTGCTTACCACACTCAAAACAAGTGAAGTTTTGACTTGAAGTGGAAACATCCTTCTTTCTGAAACTTTTCTTCTTAAAAGTTTTATCTTTGTTAAGAAACTTACCAAATTTCTTTATGAGGAAGGTGATGTTTTCATCCCCATCTAAATTATCATCGTTGATTTGTTCTTTTGACTCTGCTTTAAAGGCAATGTTCTTTGCCTTTTTTTCTTGACTTTCATTGTGACACCCTAAACCCCAAAACAACATTTATAAGAATATATACTAAATTATTTGAAGAAAACTTGCAGCGGATAAAGAAAACTTGTTAAAGAGAATAAAAACTTTAATATCTAATTTAGGATATCATGTTTCTCCAAATACACATGAAACAATTCAACTTTGTTCCTCAATTAAAATAGTACAATGTCATTGAATTTTATTTAACTAGACTTTCTTGATTTAATTCCCAAGACTTACTCGTACTAAGTTTTCATATAAAAAGTAATTTGTAATAACATAAGTAAAATACACATTACCACTCGTAATTCCCGGTATCACCTATCAGAGTGGGGTTTCTCCGAAATTTGAACTTTAAGACTCATTAACCTGTAATAATTGCGCTTTGGCAAATGCAGGGCCAAGTCAGTCAAACACAAACAACGAAGGAGGTGAGTTTTGAAATCATGTTGATAGTATAATATAAATAAGAGGAACATGCAATTAATCATCAATAAACCTTATCATTACACAAACATTATTCAAGGAAAAACATCACATTATATAGTCAAAATCAAAGAAAATCAATACACTTCACTGTAACATAAAATCATCGCTTAAATTATTATCACACATAATACATATTAATCACAATAAAACAATCACAAGAAATGCAATGTTATGCATGAGCTTAGAGTCTACTTCACAATGTGGTACCATTTTAACTCTGAAGTACTTGGTTAGGAGGAGGCTTGATACTATGCCACCATCCCGGTGGACGGACAATTCAAATTGGCCCTGTCCTCATAGATCCCCTCAACTCTACCCGAGACACATATATGTGACAGTCGAGGTAAACTTGTGTTGTGTAACACCCCGATTTTTAACAGAACGAGTGTATTTTTTTTTTAAACAAAGAAATAAAACAAAGAAAATACTTTTGGATGAAATATTTAAGTTGTAACATAACGACAAAAGCCAACAATATTTACAAGCAGCGGAAATAGTTTTCGAAATACAAACCCAAAGTATGTACTCGACAAAATACATCCAAGCTATGAGACCTATCAGACATAGCTCATACCCCTAAAGTATTCTCGACAAACACCTGTACAAAAACATTGCCTCAAGAATTTTAACTTCCCCACGTCGCATAAAAAAAACGGTACAAGGACCCATCAAAATAAAAGTCAACTGATAATATGGGGCATAGGTACATTCTTTCAAATTGAACTAAATACATCCACAAAAGAAAGACAACTAAACCCTATACAACCCTCTAATCTGATCATGCTACAAAAAGCTATACAATATGGGTGATCTCCACGCGTCCCACAAGATCCTTCTAACATAGCTTCAGTCACGTATGACTAACTAATTTCCCATCTCTAAGGTACTATCCGGTAGGATGATCCTGGTTCTCATCTGAGGGCAAAGTCCAGATTTCCACAATAATTGTAAAGGTCACCAACCGAAATTAACAAATATCACAATTCTTATATTTTCAAATGCTCAAAAGAACCTTTCGTCTTAGCATACTCCTCGAAAGAGTTTTCATATGTCCAAAAAATGCATAAACAATGTTGAAAAATGAAGTTTTAACATACTACACTGTCGTAGCCGAATATAACTGAGAAAATGCAGATTTTCAGTTCTAATATAGCTCTGAATCCATCAACACTTCAAACATTAATATTATCAATTATGAACACATAATTAACACCAAATTAATCTCCACAAATTCACACCTCAATTACACATCGAATATTCATAACATCAATTATAAACACATAAGTACATCAAAACTTAATCAACCTAACTTCACACCTCTAAGAAATTAAGACAAATCACAACAACAACCGAATATGTATATACAATCATTATAGCATAACAAACTAAATCGTGTGCCAAACACTTTAATGCAACGCGTATATGCCAAAATGCATGATTCCAGAATTCCAAACCAAAACCCTCCTCGAAGGGCCGTAAATCATAATTGTACCGCCTATCAGAAACCAATACTAATTACGGAGGTACAATCTCTCACGGATCAACATAATTTACTAGTGTGCAGTCGCTCACAGACCAGCACGACATACAAGAGTGCAGTCACTCACAGACCAACACGATTTTCTAGAGTGCAATCGCTCACAGATCAACATGTTCTAGAGTGAAATCTCTCACATATCAACACGACATACAAGAGTGCAGTCGCTCACAGACTAGCACAATTTTGTAGAGTGCAATCGCTCACAGATCAACACATTCTAGAATGCAATCCCTCACAGATCAGCACAACATACAAGAGTGCAGTCGCTCACAAACCAACACAATTTTCTAGAGTGCAATTGCTCACATATCAGCACATTCTAGAGTGCAATCTCTCATAGATCAGCACGACGCAACAATCCCCGCAAGGATAAGATGAACCAACAATTCACATGGCATCATCCCGTGGCCCATTAAGGTCACCATGTACTATGATATGCATAAGCATACTCTGACTCTTTTCACCACAATCATTATGTAAATGCAGTTTTTAAAAGATTCTCCATTTTTTATACTCATTTAACACTAATGATTTTTCATATACAACGCAGAGCATACTCAAACATATTTATTCACACCAATTTCAATTTCCACAAACACACATAAATCACATTTCCAAATTCAATCCACACAAATTGAATTAAATTCATTTTCCCCCAATCCACACATAAATTGAATTAAATTCGCTTTCCACCAAACCACACATAAATTTTTTCTCAAAAATTCATAATATTAATTATGAACACATCAATTTCACCAAACATGAGTCACTATAATTTTCAAATATTAATCACCCATATCCAATCTCCAAAATTTTCAACCATAAATCACCACAACAACACTAATATATCAGAGTTCTCCCCACTGCTAACTCGGTGCCAACGGTCTCGATTCCTTTTCAAGACTCAAAGAGCTAACTACATAAACATGATTATTTATAACAATTTGTTACAATAAAACTAATCCAAACACATCAAAATTCTTAAAATTAAATCTTTCTCACACACCAAACTTTTAAAACCAAATAATCTATATTATTTACTTAAAACTAAATGAAACAAATATTGTCCAAATTTCACATACATATACTCGACTATTAAAGCACCGAAATTTTTGAGTTAATAAAATACTCTAAACTTTTTTTTTTTGCTTTTTAAACTCAATTCAAGAGTAATTAAAATAGTAACATTTTAAACTCTAACCATTTTTAATTTCAATCTATCTTTTTACTCAAACTTTTTAACTTAGTTAAAATTTGAATTTTTTTTTCTTCACAACTTTAACAGCTCTAAATTTTTTGTAAAACATCAGCTTCAATTCAAACTCATTTATTTGAAAATAACTCATTACGTAACTCAAACTCATCAAATTTAATTACCGCCAATTCACACCAACAACAATCAATTCAATTCAACAACACACATATAACACCTCAATTAAATTTCAATAATTCAAACATAACTCACCTAATTTCAAGACTCCACATTTTTACACATAACCCACCAAATTTCATCAATTCATTTTCCACAAAATCCGCAAATAAATCACATCTCAAAAATTCATAATAATAATTATGAACATATAAATCACATCAAATATGAATCATCACAAACCACACCTCAAATTTAAATTCCACTAAATCACACATAATCACACTAAATTCATTTTCTACAAATTCACACATCAAATACATCAAATTTCTTTTCCACAAAATCACAAATAATATCCTAAATGCAAACTAAAAATTTAGAAGGAGCTCTTACCTTAACGATAACTCTAACACGCGATTATGGTACCGTAATTAATTCCGGTAAAATTTAAATTTGTGACGCCACATCGAAAACTAGCTCACTAGCATCGCAGCGTGGCAATGAGCAACTTTCTCATATGTCACTTTTCGAAACAAAGCTTAGATTTAGAAGAAAAGTGAAGGTTTTTGTGTTTGTGGATTTTGAAAATAAATAAATTTTAGAAATTTAGAAATCGAGAAGGAGAAAGAAGAAAGGAATCTTGCGAGACAATGTTTCTCTTCCTTCCTTTTTCCTTTCTTTTATATATATATATATATATATATATATATATAATATATTAAAATAATAATAATATTATAATTAAAACCAACTAATAGATATCTAACTTCATAGATATTTAAAAAAAAAACATCATTATACATCACTTGTCAAATTACTTTTTCAAAAAAATATCTGCTATTGTCGCAACTCAATTGACAGATGAATTTCTCAGCAATAAGTGACATTTTTTTTTTAAAAAACTGTTCGATATTAAATTTTTCGTTACATAATCAAATTATTCTCCTACAAATAATCTTAATTGGGTCTCAAAAATATATATATTAAAAAATATATAAATATTAAACATATTTTTAACTCTAATAAAATATGATTTTGATATTTAATTCCCAAAATAAAATTCAATTGTGCTAAATGCCTAAGCAATCTAACACAAAATACCCTAAAGTCGCATAAATTAAAATTTAAAATTAACGGTCTTACATGTTGTGTGGTAGCTCCCGACATTTGGAGTGCTACCTCCAAGTTAACTAGGAATTTCCCACCCGAATACCTCCAAGGTATAACAACCTTGCCATAAGGCTCGACAGTAGACCGTCTTGATCAAGCTTATTCAGTTGTACTTTCCTGGAATCACTAGGCTTGTCAGACCCTACCTATATGATAACAAAATAATTTCCACTTCACAAATTCACAATATTTATTTTCTCCCGTTGTTGATATATGATACTCCATTAAAATCGTCATCTCGAACACAAATTGAAATCACCATTATTTCATCAACTATAGGGTTAATTCAATATTCTCATCACAATTTAGAACATCACTATCATTAATCCTACATCATCATCATCACATAAACTCATCACAAATTTATAGCATCACTATCATCAATCAAAAATTACCACATAAACTTATCACAAATTTATAACATTACAATAATTAATCGTACATCATCGTTATCACATAAAATTATCACAACACATCCATCTTTTGTTATCACATCACATAAACTCATCTAATCACACATCCAATATCACAATAATATCAATATCACACATTCAAAGAAATTAAATCAATCAACACCCTACAAATATTTCTATTCTATATTTTAATCTCACAATTTTAATATTTGCACATTAATCAATTTATCCATCAAAGGGCTACTTCCATACGTAGCCAGCCCCATATGAATCGTTGGGAAATACGGTCTTCCCGTTCATCTCACAATATAATATACTCATGAATTCAAACACTCTCTCACCCCTTACCTTATTTAGATGCTTTGTCAAACATAAAAATCAATGGTAATTTTTTATCAGCAACTGCGGATCCACAACATATAGCAAGCGAATCTGAATAAACGACAAGTTCACAAAAGCATTGAGATGTGACTGATAAATTATGTGGAGCATAAAAATAAATGTTAAATAATTAGTAATAATTTTAGGAACAAAATTGGAATCAAAACGATGAGAAAAAAGTGCAGAAAAAGTCTCACCGACTCGTCGGAGCGTCGGAAGGGTCAAGCGTCAACTTCACCGAAAAATACAAATGAGTAATGCTTCTTGAAAGTTTCGACGAGAGGAATCCAAAAACGATGTCATTTTTGAGACGACAAATGTGGTGATCGGAACCGGTCAAAAACAGCTCGCCCAAGAAAAGAAACGTGGCTGTTTATGATTAAACGGAGTTGCGATTGATAAAATTGATGTCATAAATGGATTCAGTGGCCGATTTTGAGTGGGATAGAGGTTTGGACCGTTTCAAAATAGCAAGGAATTGATGGGGCAAATTTGAGAGGAAGAGGGTGTTATGCGTGTTGTTGATTGCGCTGCTGCTGTTTGTTCCTTCTGTTTTTAATTGCAGATTGAGGGGTGTAGATGACAGATGTACAGGTACATAAGTAAAATAGTTTGTAAGGCCCAACACAGGGGAGTCCAGTCTAAAGCAGAAATGGGGGTGTAATGAACAACTTGCCGGTGTAGAAAAGAAAATATCCAGTCAGTGATAGCCCAATTTAATAGGCATAAGTAGAAAATAGGGGTGTAAATAGTCGTCTGATCTAAAATTCTTTTTTTACTTTATTTCTAAAAGCCCTTCATAAATAAATAGGACTGTTAGCTTTTGTACCCCCCCCCCATTTAAACTTATACCCCCCAATTAAATGTTTTTTTGAATGAAATACCCAAAATAACCTTAAAAAAATTAGTAAAAGTCAAAATAACAAAAAATCAAAACAGTTGTACCCCCACACTTGAAAATTCTAAAAAAATGAGTTTTGCTGAAAATAATTTTTACCGGAAATTTTAACAGGAATGAAATTTCTGGTAGTTCAAAATGCATACCGTAAATTTCAAAAATGAAATTTCCAGGAAGGTTCATTAGAAATTTGAAAAATCCGGTACACATTTTCATTACTGGAAATTTGAAATTTCCAAATGCCTTCCCAGAAATTTGAAATTTCTGGTATGTATTTTGAACTACAGGAAATTTCAAATTTCCGGTTTGTTTACCGGAAATTTCATTCCTTTTTGAAATTTCCGGTACCCTGTGTAATTTTTTATTATTTTTTTTATATATAATTTTTTTACTTTTTTTTATTGAATTTTGTTAGTGAGGACTGGAGGAGCAAAAACTGACGATGGTCATTCTCGAGTTCGGCCTCCTACACAATCAAATAGGAGAGCTGCTATTGAAAAAAGGAGAAAGAGAAATGAGGAAAGGCAGGCGCCCGAGGATGAGCAGCCCCAGCAAAATCCTGTGTTTGATACAGAATAGGATGACCAGCCCCAACAAGATCATGTGTTTGATGATGAACATGATCAACAGCAGCAACAATTTGATGATGAACATGGTCAGCAACACTAGCCTGAAGAACCCATGTTTCCTGGAGGTCCTTATGATCTTTATATCCTTAAAGATTATGAGCATCATATTGCAATTAATGTGTGGAATGGATAGGTTAGTAAATAATTTATTTTATTACATATTATAATATATTTGTAGTATAGGTTATTTTATTACACATTATAATTTATTTGTAGTATAAGATTATAATATATTTGTAATTGTGTGTTATTTTTAATTAAATATGATAGACGTGCCTTGAAAGTTGTTTTAAATGGCAAAAAGCAAGACAAATTCATTGATATCAGATATCAATTACCTGCTCAAATAGATCATTGGATTAATATATTTGGATTACATCCTTTGAGAAGATGTAGTTTGCATATGATTGACGGTAATGACGTCAGAGGTCTTTTGAGCATCCCATGTACTGGATAATTTTTCACACCTCCCGCAAATGTCAATGAAGATTTGGCAATTGCTGCTGCTGTTGAGTTGTTGGGAGTTGCATATGATGAAGCTGACACTAAGACTAGGACCAATAGATGGGCCTCATATAGTTTTGAGTGGTTGAATGAGGTATTTTATAAGAAACTTCATGAAAGAAGATATGACTATGCAGCGAGGGCATACCTACTTCATTTGGTAGGGTGTACCATTCTGGCTGATAAAAGTTTTACACTTGTATCTGGAAAATATCTTTTTCTGTTTCAAGATCTTGATAGTTGTGGTAAATGGGCATGGGGACCAGCTGCACTTGTTGTGTTATATGACTATCTTAGAGATAGTACATTGCCTGCAACCAAACAGATTGGAAGATATTTATCTTTATTTCAGGTACTATTATATTTATTATACTTATCATTATTTTTTTTAATTATTTCATCACCTAAATAGTTTTACTACATTTTAATTATTTATAGACTTGGATTTATGAACATTTTCCTGATATTTGTAAACGGGATATGGATGAGCATATTTCCTCGATGCCACAGATGTTTCGTTGGACTACAAAACAAATATCTGGGAACGTTGCATATTACAAGGCAAAGTTGGATGCTTTGAGGGATATTGATATTATCTGGGCACCGAATTATGATGAGAATGCTATGACACGATTTTAGTCTGTGTCATTGTTTATAGGATACATTGGTTGGTGTTTCATGATGGTTATGTATTTACTAGAGAGGTGCATACAACAATTTGGGTATACTCAACACATTCCTCCTACACCACCGATGCTTGTTGTACGGGATGTCGACGTTGAATGGAGTATGTACTAGAACTCTGTACGATCACTTCGAGCTAAATTGCACCCAACTGCATATCCACATGAGTGTGTTGAGGGATACATCCAGTGGTATTATAGGATATTTCATCCTCGAATGATCCCTTATGTTGTTGCATATGCTGGTCCTAGTTATGATGGTGATGCTGGTCATGGTGCTGATGCTGGTCCTAGTCATGAAGCTGGTCCTAATCATGATGCTGGTCACGATACTAGGTGTACACGGATTAACTACCGGAAATTTCAATAAACGAAATTTCCAGTGAACAAAAAATAACTACCAGATTTTTCAAAAATTTTGAAATTTCTGGTAGCTTCCGGAAATTTGAAATTCCAGTATTAAAAATACAACTACTGGAAATTTCATTGACCAAATTTCCGGTATTACATATAACTACCGGAAATTTAGTTGCAAAAATTTACTTACCGGAAATTTCATTGAGGGGGTCAGATTTTGGAGTAATTTTTTTTTACTGCTCACGTGAATGAATTTATTAAAGATAAAACTGGATTTTTAACAAATTGGGGGGTACAAGTTTAAATGGGGGGTTACAAAAGCTAACAATCAATAAATAATTTATTTTACTTTCCTAGAAACTTTTCTCCAAAATACTCATTTTAACATAATATCATCTATTCTTAATATAGATAAGTATAATTTTAACCAAAACTCTCATATTCAAAATAATAACTATGATTATTACTATAACATCTTTCAAAATAATCTCATAAAAATACATCATCTTTATAGAATAGTCAAAATAATAAAATAAATAAAAATAAATATGTGCAACTATATAAAAATAAAGAAAATCAATATTAAAATTACTAATATTTCAAGATAATTATTTGTAAAATAAATAATTAAAAGGAAATATGTTTATAAATAATAAATATAATTGTGTGTACACTTAACGTCGGTCAAACATACCAGAAAATATCACATTAACTGCAAACACACATATACATGTAGAGTCACCTAAAATCTTATTCTTTAAAATATTTACACTAAAATACTATTATTTATAAAAAAAATATATAAAATAATAAAATATAATATTTGTTATTTATATCACTTATTTAATCAAATCTATATTAAATTAGCGTATCATAGAAAACTTTCATATAACGAAAGTTAGTCACAATATTTATCCACCTATATTCTAAAATAGTTTTAAAATCAAATTAATTATCTAAAATCATATTTCATTAAGAAAATATTTATTATAAAATTTGGGGTGTTACATTCATTCTTTTCTAGACTTCCAAGTTCGATTTAATGTTCTTGAATTTTTCCAAAAAGTGCAGAAAGAGACATCTTTGATAGACTTTTCTTTTCAGAAATTGTCGTTACTTTCGGTGTCGAAGCCCTTGTTAATGATCTTAACACTTTGAGGTTCAATTCATCATTAATGAAGATTTTCCCAAGTGCCGACAAGTGGTTGGTCAGATGAGAAAATCATTTTTGCATGTCTAGAATAGATTCTTTAGGCTGCATTCGAAATAATTCATATTATTGAGATAATGTATTGAGTTTAGAACGTTTTACCTCAATAGTTCTTTCATGAGTTACTTCAAGAGTATCCCATATATCTTTAGCCATTTTGCAATGAGACACACGATATAATTCATCCATTCCAAGTGGTGATGGTAACATGTTTTTGGCCTTCTTATTAAACAACATTTTCTTTTTGTCATCGTTTATTCATGAGACTTTTATCTTTGTTTCTTCTTTATTGCCGATGACTATTTTTGGAACGTAGGGACCATTTTCTACTGCATCCCAAATATCATCTCCTTGTGCCTCAAGATATGTCTGTATGTGTATCTTCCAAAAGTCACAGTGTTCTTTAACAAAGCAAGGTGGTTTATTGCTACTATCACCATCTCTAAAAACTAGTTGTGCGGAAGCCATGAATAAGGTTCGAGGAGCAAATTATCAGAACCTGCTCTGATGCCAATTGTATTAACAGAGGTTACCTAAAAGATGTGGGGGGGGGGGGGGGGGGGGGGGTGAATTAGGTGTTTAGAAATTTTCTTGTTTTTAGAGATTTAGTGATCGATTTTTATGATGTGGATAGTGTATGGCAAAAAGTAAATGGCAGAAAAATAACAAACACATCAATATTGTCCTAGTTCCCCTAATAACCAATGATACATCCAATCCTGTTGCACACTACAAACGAATTTTCCACTAGTATTAGAATATGTACAAATCACACCCTAGGATCTCTACTACAAACTTCTAACACACTTTTTAAGATAGCACACCACTATCTTAAAATAGAATAGTTAAAGAAAGTACACTACTTTCTTTAAATACAATACAATAACTTCAATGATTTTGCATTAAATGTTCTTGACTAAGAATAAGAGTATAACAATTGTACAATGATATCAATCCAATCTTATTTCAAGTATACTAGAGAACCTTTCGCAATGATGTGAAAATGTAGTGCATGTACTTAAAATGAGAAATAACTTTGAGAATGTTTTAGAAAATTGTTCAAAGTTGTTCAAAGTTTGGTAGTGGGATTGATGCATTTAAAACTGAAGTTATGGGTATTAATACTCCATAGACATCAATTCAGATCTATGGGCATCGTTCCTAGAGGTTTCATGAACAAATGCAATAATCCAGAACCATTTTAGAATTGAAAAATGGTATTGTTTCGCCGTTGTATTCAGCTACAGCTTGTGTGTAGTCGGATACACCTATGTAACGTTTAGTTATTTAGAATTGCAATATTTATTTGAATATGAAACCTTGTATTCGAACACAACTAAGTGGATTTTTTCCACTGACTTGTTGTATTCGACTATACCAGGTTGTAGTCGAATACAAATGTGCAGTCTTAACTATTGACTTAGTACTTGTATTCGACTAAACCATCTCGTAGTTGAATACATATGTTTTGAACTACTGACTTATCACTTGTATTCGGTAACAACATGTTGTATTCGAATACAACATTGTATTTTGTCAAAAACTTTATTTTCAAACATTGTTTATGCATTTTTTACTTTTGAAAATCTTTTTGATGCATATGCTAAAATGAAAGGTTCTCATGTGCATTTGAAATATAAGAATATTAAGTTGCATCATATACCTTTACATTGATAAAACTTCTAGTATGTTTCACCATAGTTGACTTCGATTATTTGACTTCTCTTTGAACTTGCAACTTTGATAATATTCCTTGGTCTTTGTCTTCATAAAAAACATAAGTGTTTTACATTATTTATCAGTATCATGCGACATCTTAAAATTTATGTCATTAATAGATTCTCCTATCAAAAATTTTAATCGAGTATACAAAATATTTTTTTTCTTCAAATATACTAATGATTCTAATCACATCCAAAATCAAACTAACAATATATTGTCATGTGATATCTACCATTTTCACATAAAATAATTAAAAATACTTGTTATCTAAAAAATATTATTATTAATACTTAATTTTATAAAATAAGAGTTGACTAATATTCTTTCTTGCAATATAAAATACAAAAACAATTTATAAATATTTATTTTGTTATTCTTTTGTGCAATATAAAATACAACAAAATTGTACAAACATTTTTTTCGTTTAGATAGTAAAGGTAACCAAAAATTACACCATAGGATAGAGTGGTCGCTTTTCATTCAACTCATGTTCTTCTAAATTCTTTACTTGGTAAATGATTTTTTTTTCTTTCTTTTTTTGTATTCATAGATTAATTTGATTTATTTTTTTATAATCGTCAGGATAGAGTGTTGACAATTTGTTTTAGTTTTGTTGTTTATCATTACTATCTTTTTAGAATGTGCAACATCTATTTGGCAGTTTATAAAATATAGAAGATCGATGAAATTTCATTTTTTATACTTAGTATCATCATTGCTAGATGGTCTAAGAAATTATTAATTTAGGTTTATCTAGTTCAATTTTTTTTGAGTATATTTAGTTTTTTCTATCAAACTCATTTCAACTTCATTCTATTGGCAAATATTTGGATTAGTGGTAGAAAGAATGATATCATCTACTTAAATTGTATTTTTAGATAACTTTTTAATTGAAGTAGTGTTCATGTGGCCAAACTGCAATTAATATGATTCATAGATGTTATGAACATGTTAGGTTTAAAGTGAAATGATAAAATGTCTCACACAACTAAGAAAACTAGAAGAAGAAAAAATTGTAGTTGTTGTGTTATTATTCTCAAACTGTATATTTGATTTTAATATAGGAATGTGACATGCTATGTTACATGAATTAAGCTAACCAAATGGTATACATAACATAAATTAGTATGTGTAGGATGCATCATGAAAATTAGCATGTATAAACTAAAATTAATTTTATCATTTTTTTTAATTATTAATTTTTTTTTATTACGGATCCAATTTTGAAGATTAGAACAGAGCTTCCAAAATCTTTTGGACGATCATACATATGGCTTCTTATAAAATTATTTTCTAAAATAAATTTTTTAGTCTGTCATACCAAGCTCGTAGAACTTGCTTAAGCCATACAATAATTTCTTAAGTTTATAGATGTTATGGAAAATCATGATCTTCAAAAACTAGTTCTTCATTTATATAACCATATAAAAAAAAAAGCACTTTTCACATTAATTTGAGAGAGTAATATCATTATTTACTGTAAATGAAAGTAAAATTCTAATTGCTTCTAACCTTGTTATAGTTAATATTTTCTTGTTGACTGTAACTTTGAGCTACAAGTCTAAATTTATTTCTTACCACTTCACTTTTCTCATTCAATTTGATTATGTTACCATACATCATTTCTCTTGAATTGATTAAGTTCTTCTTGTATGACCACAATTTATCCATCATCCGATAACACTTCATCAATGGAGATAGACTCAACTAATGAAATAAGTCATACAATTGATTGTTCTTTGAATATTGGTCTTACTTTTAGAGTAACTTTCACATCCTCAATCATCACAATATCTAGATGAGATGACTTATACTCTCATTATTTTCTCGGTTCTGGTTGACTTTTACTACTAGAGGTAGAGTTATCATTTGTGTCATCGTCTTCTATATCAGATTCATATACACCATAATTTGCTTCACCAAAGGATGATTTTTCCATTTCCTCTAACCTAAATATCTATAAAATCTTCAACTTGTTTTGACTTTTTAAGGTCAAGTTTTTTGTCATTGAATCAACGCGTATTGATTCTTCAAAAATCAATATCTCTTATTATACATTTTGTACGCTTTAGATCGTACATAGTATCTCCAACAAAACTACACTTTTGAGATCTGAGTCAAACTTGTTGAGATTTTATTTGGTGTTTAAGATATAACATGTACAAGCAAATTGATGAAAGTATGAAATGTTTGGTTTTCTTCCTTTTCGCAATGCATAAGAAGTGTTATTTAAAATAGGTATGATATAAACTCTATTCTTAATAGAACATGCAATATTGACTACTTCTGCCCAAAAGTGTTTTGCAATATTCGAGTCATGAATTATGTTGCGTGTCATCTCTCGAAGTGATCTCTTTTTTTTTCTACAACACCATTTTGTTAAGGTATTCAAATAGAGGAAATATTATGTAAAATAACATTCTCTTCATAGAAAGTTTCAATTTTTTTTCCTTTCAAATTCACCACAATGATCACTACGAATAGTTTTAATACATAAACTTTTTTCAATTTTCATTTGTCTGCAAAAGATACAAAATACTTTTTTTTTACCTCTTGCAAAGGTTATCCTTACAATACCAAAGAAATCTATGTGTATAAGTTGAAGAGGTGTTGAAGTGGAAACATTTTTCGAGGAAAATGATGTTTTAATTTTTTGCCATTCCTAACATGCCTCACAAAGAACAATTGATTTGATATTCAAATTAGGCAGTCCTTGGACAAAATTGATTTTTTATTTTATTTTTTTAAATTTGAGATCATTCTCAAGTTTGCATGATCTAATCTTTTGTACAAAACCTATTGTTCTTCGTTCATAGATGTAACACCCCGTTTTTCAAAGCGAGGGTGTATTTTTTTTTTCAAAAGAATTAAAATAAAACAGAGAAACAAACAAAGAAACACCGTTGGATAAATAATTAAGTCATTATAATTTACAAGCAGCGGAAAAAGTTCTCAAATATGAATTCAAAATATTTACGTAACAAAGGCGGTACTGTCTTCCAATTTAAAAAAAAAAAGCAACCCCAAAGAAAGACATATGTTCCCTCTGTGTCAACCTAGTCTGATCATTTTACAAAACAACTAAACACCCTGAATGATCTCCACGCGCCCCGTGAGATCCTCCTAACATAGCTCCAATCAAGCACTCCCATCCGGAGGGTACGAACCTGTAGGATCATCCCGACTCTCATCTGAGGGCAAAGCCCAGATTTCCACAACAGTTGTAAATGGTCACCAACCGAAATAAACAGTTAACACATAACATTTACTTTTCAATGCACAATTAACCTTCTCAATTTATCATACATATTAGATGGGTTTTTCCACATGCTAAAAGTTCATGTAAAGCTTGCCAAATGTAAATGACATCAAATAGAGTTATCAATCCATCAAGTAATACATAACTGAACAAAGCATTGATAAATCAATTGAGCAATCAATTATCAAACTCAAAATAAGATTTCCCACTGAGCCAATCGATCGGGGGAAATCAATTTCCTGAAAGTTTTGAGTGAAAACTGAATTCTGGGCTTAAATCAATCGATTGGGTAAATTGATTGACTCAATCGATTGGGTAAATCGATTGACTCAATCGATTGGGTAAATCGATTGACTCAATCGATTGACTCAATCGATTGGGTAAATCGATTGACTCAATCGATTGGGTAAATCGATTGACTCAATCGATTGGGTAAATCGATTGACTCAATCGATTGGGTAAATCGATTGACAGACAGAGCCCCTGTATTGAATCCAATCGATTGAGCAAATCGATTTCGTGAAAGACAGAGCCCCTGTAATGAATCTAATCGATTTGGCAAATCGATTTCTTAAATGGTTTTGAAAAACATATTACAAAATCGATTGGGTAAATCGATTTCGGGAAAAATAGGGCCCCTGTAACTCATCAAATCGATTGGGTAAATCGATTTCCCTGTGTATTCTTTCAAAAATTCATAAACAAACTCAATCACATTCATACATAATCCCAAATCTTAACACTTAGCACTGATAACGCAATCGCTACAACAACATGAGTTTCGAAATAGTATTGCAATTAAACATGCTATCACCAAATTCCAAAAACATAACACTTAACACTTATAACACAGTTACTACAACATCATGAGTTTCGAAATGGTATTGCAATCAACATGTTATCACCAAATTCCAAAACATAACACTTAATACTTATAACACAATTACTACAACATCATGAGTTTCGAAATGGTATTGCAATCAACATGTTATCACCAAATTCCAAAACATAACACTTAACACTTATAACACAATTACCCACACGAACAAAATGAACCAACAATTCACAATTTAACACGGTGTAGTCTCTCACGGACAAACACCTGTGCAGTCTCTCACGGACAAACACAATTCACCAGGAAACGTAAGTCGTAAACGTACTGCCTATCACGGACCCGTACCATTTACCAAGGTGCCACCTATCACGGGTCTGCACAACTTACCAAAAAGCGTAAACCATAAACGTACTGCCTATCACGGGCCCGTACCGTTTACCAAGGTGTCACCTATCACGGGTCTGCACGGTTTACAGGGTGTAGTCTTTCACGGACAAACACAATTCACCAAGAAACGTAAGTCGTAAACGTACTGCATATCACGGGCCCGTACTGTTTACCGAGGTGCCACCTATCACGGGTCTGCACAACTTACCAAAAAGCATAAACCATAAACGTACTGCCTATCACGGGTCTGCACGGTTTACAGGGTGTAGTCTCTCACGGACAAACACAATTCACCAAGAAACGTAAGTCGTAAATGTACTGCCTATCACGGGCCCGTACTGTTTACCGAGGTGCCACCTATCACGGGTCTGCACAACTTACCAAAAAGCGTAAACCATAAACGTACTGCCTATCACGGGCCCGTACCGTTTATCAAGGTGCCACCTATCACGGGTCTGCACGGTTTACTAAAACAAACATTAAGTAAACGAGACATTAAGAGATTCCACATTCTTAATACTCATTTGACTTAAGCGATTTTCAAAACAAACATTAAGTAACCAAGACATTAAGAGATTCCCCATTCTTAACGCCCAATTAACTTAAACGATTTTTCAAAACAAATATTAAGTAAACGAGACATTAAGAGATTCCCCATTCTTAATTCTCATTTAACTTAAAAGATTTTCCAAAACAAACATTAAGTAACCAAGACATTAAGAGATTCCCCATTCTTAACGCCCAATTAACTTAAGCGATTTTCAAAACAAACAATAAGTAAACAAGACATTAAGAGATTCCCCATTCTTAATTCTTATTTAACTTAAACAAATTTCAAAACAAACATTAAGTAAACGAGACATTAAGAGATTCCCCATTCTTAATACTCATTTAACTTAAGCGATTTTCAAAACAAACAATAAGTAAACAAGACATTAAGAGATTCCCCATTCTTAACGCTCAGTTAACTTAAGCGATTTTCCAACAAAACAAACACACATTAAGTAAACAAGACATTAAGAGATTCCCCATTCTTAATACTTATTTAACTTAATGGTTTTCAAATCCCACATAGAACAAACTCAAACATATTCACAAATTTATTACACAATTCACGCCAAAACACAACAATTCATTTCTCCACAAAATCATCTTTACGACGACATTAAGTAAATGCAAATATTAAGAGATTCCTCATTCTTAATACTCATTTAACTTAACGATTTTCAAAACAAAACATTAAGCAAACAGAAGTATTAAGAGATTCCCCATTCTTAATACTCTTTTAACTTAAACGGTTTTCCAAAACAAACATTAAGTAACCAAGACATTAAGAGATTCCCCATTCTTAACGCCCAGTTAACTTAAACGATTTTCCCAAACACACATTAAGTAAACAAGATATTAAGAGATTCCCCATTCTTAATACTCATTTAACTTAATGGTTTTCAAAATTCAACAGAAAACAAACTCAAACGTACTTTCACATTCAATCCATAGCTCACACAAAATCATTTTTCCACACCAACCACACAAAACACATCTCAAACATGTTAACAAATTCAATCCACGATTCACACCAAACCACATCAATCATTTTTCCACACAAAACACATCTCAAAATTCTATAATTATCAATTATGAACATGTCGAATACGATGACACAAATCCACACAACAATCCACTCAAACACAACAAATTTCATTTACTCAAAATCATACATAAATGGGTTAAATTCATTTTCCACGAAATATTCATCAATATCACCAAAACCCCACATTAGAATTTCACCCATAAAGCATTAAATTCATTTTCCCCAATTTAATACTTCAACCCTAACATAATCCTTTTCCACACAACCACAGATAAGTCCCTAAATGCAAACTAAAAGTTTGGAAGGAGCCCTTACCTTCACTTTAGCTTTTACGTCCGATTACGGTACCGTGAGCAAATCAGGTAAAAACCTCCGCTCGCAACGCCGCTTCCAAAGTTAGCTCACTAGCACCGTAGTGTAGTGGTGAGCAACTTTCCCTTCTATCACTTCTTGAAACGACGCTTAGATCTAGATGAAACGGGGAGATTTGAGTTTGAATCCCTAATACCGTTTTTCTTCGTTTTCGAATCAAAGTTGAAGAGTGAAGTTGAGAAACCTTTGTCCTATCACTCAATATCAATTTTCGAACTCAAAGGAAGCAAAGAAAGCAACGAAAATGGAAGAAAAGGATGGAGGGAGTTGTGTGGTCGCGAGGCAGGGGAAGAAGAAACGTTTTTCCTTTCTTTTTCCTATCTTTCTCTTTCTTTCCTTTTTCTTTCTTTTCTTTCTAATTTTCCTTCCTTTTTCCCCCCACACAAACATATATATACATATATTTTAATATATATATATATATATATTATTTACTTTTAACAAATATCTTCAAATCTAGATATTTAATAAAATTACCATTTTACCCATAACACGTTAAATTCTTCGTAAAGGATTCGCCGCAGTTAATTTAATTTATTTATCGACAAGTAATTCTAATCGGGTATCAAAATATCTTTTTGATCATATAAACTCCAAAATATTAATAACTTGGCTAAAAAGCCCCTGAGTTCAATACCAAAATCCATTAAAATACATAAGGTATAATTTAAAATTACGGGTCTTACAATAGACATAAGACATTTTATAAATAAATCATTTTGTAATAGAGGATAGGGAACCATTATCTATATACATATTTCTCGTGTTATGTGTCATGAGTATCCATTGTTCAGGCAGTGTTTCAACTTTGTTTCTAAACACATATGAAACATAAATTATTTTGTCCTTGGGTACTTAAATTTATTTGGGTTATGACTTGTAAGTGCTGAAAGGTTTTTTGTCTTTTCATGTTCTCAACATATGACAAGTTCTTTTGTCATATAAGGTTGCTTGCTTCTATCTATGCTACTTGCAAGAAACTCTTGAAAAACTTTTGGCTTACTTGCAAATTTAGTCTTCCTATTTTAGATTTTAAAGCAATGGGCTTAGTCTTCTTCTATTGATATCTTCATTCAGTTCAATCTAATGAGATCAAAGTGAACTCCTCAGCTCTTTCAAACGAAGTTTGTTGAGATCCTTAGCTTACTAAACAATTGTGATCTTTGGTCTCCATTTGGATGGAAGACTTCTTAGAATCTTTTTGACATGGTCAACATCAATGTAACTTTTGCTGATAACTTTCAACCTAGAAACTAAGTGTTGAAATATGGAATACATTATTTTCATGTCCTTATCTTCATCCATCTAAAACAATTCATATTGTCTTATAAGAACATTTTCCTTTTATTCCTTGACGTGCTTGTCTCCTTCATAGTTAACACATAAAGCATAAAAAATGCCTTTTGTTGTTTCCTTATCCGTAAATTTGTTAATTTTTTTGAAAGTAATGACATTCATTATAACGGTTCTGTCTTTATGATGCAACATGTACTTTTTTAATGTTGTTTAGAATCTAGTTGTTTTATGGCTATGGAAACACCACTTTATCTATCGGAGCTTTATATCCTTCTTCAACCATATCACATAGTTGGGGATTTTGAGAGATAAAGAAAATTTTTAGTTTTCTTTTCAAGTAATCAAATCCCTCCATCAAACAATTAAGGCTTGTTGATGTGTCGTCCTGAAGCTTGATCTCTAGAGTTAGACATATTTCACTCATAAACATATTCACATATCTTTTCTCTAACACGATTAAATGGTCAGCCAAAAAATATTGAGCTCTTGTACTACTTGAAGGTGAGAATAACACAAGAAATTGAGATTTGAGTTGTGTAATTTTTTTTCCCTTTTTAAATAAAATTAGTTGTTTAACTCTTTTTAAAATAAACTTTTTAAGAATAAAGACAATAAATGAAAAAAAAAGAACACAAGTAATTTATTTTGGTTCATAACTAAATCAGTAGCTACGTTCAGTTCCTTGAACTTGAATGATTTTCTATTATAATCACCCTAATTACATTCCCATTATAGTATACTACTGTCAACTGACTATACAATAGTCTTCTTGAAGATTATGACTATGTAGATTCAAGGTCTCAACTCAAGACACAACTTGGCTAACATAAAATGAATAAGGTTTTACTTATGAATACAAAGCTAACTCTAAAACGAGATGGTATGAAAATATGAATCCAAATATACAAGTGACATACTTTCTCTTAAAAGGATTAGGAATGTGAGGTCACTTAAATAATAATTTTGCAGTATGATGAATCAATGGATTCTTGTAACTCTCTCAATGTTTACCAAAAAAAAACTTCTTTGAAATTATGCTAGAGTAACTTTTATAGTATTTAGGATAATGTTGTTTTTTCCTTATGTTGTAGAGAATGTCGAACACTATTTTTACTTTCTTGTACTATTGGGACACCTAGGTGAATTTCAAAATGATTCACTTGTCCTATTCCGTGCCTTAAAATCTTCTTTGATGAAAAGTATCTTCGTTTAAGACGAACGATGATTTTATTGTTCCAGAGGAAACACATTAGATAAAGATATTTCAATGACTAAAGGATTTACATTCAAATGGTCCTTGTCATTTCTAAGTTTTCTTCAATCAAATGATAATGAAACAAATGATTGACTTTTTTCAAAGAAGGGTTTATAAGATGTTTAGTCGATTATCTTGTATGACGAATATTTTTCTAAATGATCGACTCTTTTCAAAGCATTGACTAAGTGTTGATAAGATGATTAGAAAAAAAACTTCAAACATCAGAGTATCTGATTAAATAGTTTTCACCACATATTGGTAGAGTCAAATGAAGTGTTAGGATATAGAAACGTTGATTGGATGAAACATTAAAAACTCTTATCAAATGATTTGCACACTTAAAACACGCATTAAAGATAAATTATTTTCAAATTTATCTTTTTATCATCAAAACAAAAATTAAAGATCATTATTCTTCAAACCAATTTGATTCTAATAAATTGTTGTTTTGCCTTTTTATCATCAAAATATCAATATTGTATTTGAACCAACTTGGTTGTTATGTTAATATGACATAATTGACAAAACAAAACATGATTCAACCATTATTTTGGGAATTGACTTTGCTAATCAATATTGTATTAAATTGGTCAACAGTACGAAATCATAGGTTGCTACGTAACTCATAGCAAAAAATGCAATGACACCCACCAAAGTATTTTTTTCTAGGTTCTAGGAGGAAGGAAGCAACTATTAATATAAAAGATATATTGAGAAAGAAAGACATTGACAAGATAACCTAACAATTAAAAGAGAAAAAATGGTTTAAGCGTTCCCCTAATAAAAGAGAAAAAGTGTGATAAAGCTTTGCACCACAATAACTTTTATCCTTAAGAGAGAGGTAATTAGAACATCTCCAATGGTAGTCAAAATGAGTTCGTTCGCCAGGTGTAATTATACAACCTTCCGTTTGGAAAGTTTACTATCGGAGATGTGTCAAGCTGTCATCTTCGTTCTCTCAAGGAACGATACTTTCATTTCGGTTACATTTTTTTTTATTAATTTACGAATAATAATAATAATAAATGAATGATTTGTTAGTGGTGGACCATGTATAATGAACATGTGAGTTCACCGTTGGAGTAAAAAATGAATGAGTTATTTCAAGATGATGTGGCACGGTTAACCTCATTTAATGAACTCATATTGAGTTCACCGTTGGAGATGCTCTTAGTCACATGCTCTAAATGTGTGATATAGTTACAACTCTTAATTGTCGAATCTAAACTGACGTTTGATATCATTTTACTACGTGAAATTGATTATATAATCTAGATACTCTTATTTTAAATCAAAGGTTGAAATAGATCACAACATTAAATTGCCTTATATTGTTATATATACAATCCAAATTCAAGAGATATCTTTTTTAATTTTATTGTGATGGTTATTTTAGACAAAATATCTTCTGCGATCTTAATTTACGTTCTAGTTTTTTTATTTATTTTTGTCGAATTGATTATTTACTTAATTTTTTAAATAATGGTTTGATGATTTGATCGTTTGAATCTTAAAAGATATTGGTATTGATATTTTAAGACATAAAAAATAAAATCGTTAATTAAAATTAATTAAATAAAATAATTAAAGAATTTTTAATTAAATTAAGAGACACGTGTATTTTTAAGTTGATTTATTTAAAGAATATTTTGATTGGCTGTCTGCTTAAAAGATGACGTGTTACATTCCTTTTAGACATTCTGTAGAGTTTCACTTTTATTTACGTGTCAACCAGTTTCGAAGCTCACCGTACGTAAAACCGTTTTTCACTATCTCCGTCGGAGAAACACTCGGAAGCCACCACTACCGTCACCGTCTTTGTCATGGAACGAGGAGGCGGAGGAACGCTCTCGGAGGTTCATCAAAACGCGAAGAAGCTGTTGCTCAGGTGTCGCGACGGCCTCGAACGCCTCGAGCGTCTCGAGCATTCTACCTCTACCTCCGCTGCCGTTGCCGGCGTCGATTCGGAGCTTTCGTTCGCCGTCAAGAGGGACATCAACCAGATCCAATCCTTCTGCGTCGAGATGGACCGTCTTTGGCGTTCCGTTGCGGCTAAACCTCAACGCGATCTCTGGAAAAGGTGAACAAATCGAAATCGCGTTGATTAGGATTCCGATCCAATTTTTTTTTTAATATATAGCGATTGTTATTCGGTTATGTTTATAGAGTTTGTTTCTGTGATTGATGTTATCGATTTTCTGAATTGCGTTTTTTGATTGTGAAAGAATATTGATATTTTATTTTTTAAATGAATTGGGGGAATGGATCTTGATTTTTTTATAGAAGGTAGATTTTCAATTTAGTGGAGAAGTTGGAAGCTTTTAGTGTGTTTTGAGGGAAATTTGGTGCATCATAAATTTGATTAATTTTGTTGATGAAACATAGAGGTAAATGTGTATTTCATTTTAGGGTGTTATGTTTGTGAAGTGCTATTTTAGCAACGTTTCTTTTGTTTATTCTTATTATGAATCTAAAGAAATGTCTGTGATGGTTTGTGATTGCTGGCAGTAAAAGAAATGTCGGGGTAAAGTGTGTGCATGAGTTTGGTTTGGTTTCTTAATTATGTGTCTGCTTCTTCATTCTGGTGCAACTGTGTTCATAAATTATAAGCAACAATCTGCATAGTATTGGTTTTCTGTTCTCTTTGTTACGAACAACTATGTCATTCCCTTTAAATAAATGAAGTATGTAACAATGACATGTAGTCATAATTTCCTTGCTTTATACCTGTAGCCATTCCCAATGAACTTGTTTGTTTACTTTTATTGAACAAAAAATAAATTTCTTTTGTCTATTTTGTTATAGATCTATTTGTTTTATCTTTCGTTTATATTGATATTATATGCTGTCTCTGGTTTTTTTTTATATGTACTTAAAGAGGGGATATTGTGTTTTCTTGCACAGAAAAGTCGAACAAATAGCTGAAGAAGCTGAATCACTGAAAGAAAGTTTGGATAAATATAACTTAAGGAATCAGAACCGGACTAGAGAAGCTAAAGAGAGAGCGGAACTGCTGGGAAGAGTGGTACATCATTGCTATCTTGTTCTATTCAATGGCTCTATGTATTGTTCCCTATTGACTAAAAACAGCCTCATTTCCAATTGTAGAATGGGGATTCTTCTCACGTTTTGAGAATTTATGATGACGACGCACAAGCAATGCATTCAGTACGCAGTTCTTCCAGGGAGCTTGAAAATGCTAATGCGCTTGGGGAGGCTATCCTTTCTTCCAGGGAGCTTGAAAGTTTGGATAAATATAACTTAAGGAATCAGAACCGGACTAGAGAAGCTAAAGAGAGAGCGGAACTGCTGGGAAGAGTGGTACATCATTGCTATCTTGTTCTATTCAATGGCTCTATGTATTGTTCCCTATTGACTAAAAACAGCCTCATTTCCAATTGTAGAATGGGGATTCTTCTCACGTTTTGAGAATTTATGATGACGACGCACAAGCAATGCATTCAGTACGCAGTTCTTCCAGGGAGCTTGAAAATGCTAATGCGCTTGGGGAGGCTATCCTTTCTTCAATACATGGCCAAAGAGAACGCTTGAAGGTATTTTTTCTGTTTTTTTTTTTTTTTTGTGTGGACAGTAATATACTCAGCAAGATATCACAATAACTCTGATGCTATTAGTTATGTTTATTGTTAGAGAGAGAAGGATTTTAAGAATAATGGGAGGGGGTTGTCCACAAAGCATGATATTTTTTTTCTTAATTGGACTAAAACCGTTCCATACGGGGAACTAAAGAAAGCTTTGGCCAGGGTTTTGGAGGATTTTGAATAAATTTTGAAATCCATTACTTCTCTTTATAATATTCTCTAAATTAAAATCATATTGCTCATAAATATTTTTATCTTATTCCCTTAGAAAACATTCCTAAAAAAATTGAGGGATTTATTTATCTTTTAATTTTTCTCATTTCCTCCAAAGTCCTCTCTCTTTTCCTCCTAGCTCCGTTTGGAAGGGAAGGGAATGGAGGAGAGGTCTTTGGGGAGAGGGGAAGAGAGAGAAGTAGAGAGAAATCTTCAACCTTGTTTGAGAAAGTGATTTTGTAGAAAATGGAAAAAGAATGCTTATGATTAATATATTTTTAATTTATGGAGTATTAAAACAACATACAAAGGATTTGAAGAATTTATCTAAGCCCTCCAAAATCCTCTTCTAATAATTTTTTTGAGTTCCCTAGATTAGGGGGATTTTGTACTATTAAGAAAAATAGATTCCCCAAAGTCTTCTCATCTCAAAGCACTCCCTTCCTTCCATCTCCTTCTTCCTTTTATCCAAAGCCCTCCCGTTCTCTCCCCTCCTAAACTCCCAAATAGAACCTTAGAGAAGAACATTAGCAAAACACTTTTAAATATACTTTTTGTTATTGGTCTATTTGTTATGTCGATAGTCAAATCATCTACTTTTGTTGTAAATAGATCACTCCCTGCAGGTCTTATTTATAAGCAAAAAAAAAAAAAAAACTTGGCCTCAAATATAAGTAAAAGTCAAAAATTCAACTCTATCTAATATCCTTATTCCAAAAATATTCCTTTTTCCAAATTCAACCTTTATTTAATACTTTTGTTTAAAAAATTGAATTGCAATTAATTACCTTTACAACTTCCCATAACCTCGCTTCTGTGTTCATACACTCATTTACAAAGGGAAAAAAATAACTTACCAAACTTGCATTATCATTCGTCATGTTAATTCCTTTGTACACTCAAAGTGAAGTAACAGGGTCTTATTCATCTCCCGTGAACACACAGGGTCTTATTCATCTCTCGTGAACACTTACTTGAACTTCTTATTATAAAATGACAGCATCACACATCACTTACATACCCTCATTTGACTTTGGCATCAGTGATGATGAGGATATCTCACATCTTATTGTTAATGAAGATTTATTGGATGAGGATGAAGAGATAAACACAAATGATGACGAGAATATCTCACATCTAATTTTTGAAGATTCATTGGATAAAGATGGAAAGATCGACACAGATGATAACAATGATGATGAAGATATGCAATCTATTGGCAAGTTCAAGCACAATTTTGATCTGAACAAAGTTCCTGATGAAGATGTTTTTGATCTAAATGAATTTCCAGATGAAGGACTAGATCAAAATCATGCTTGAACTTGCCAATAGATTGCACATCTTCGTCATCACTGTCATCATCTGTGTTGATTTTTCCCTCTTTATCCAATGAATCTTCAACAGCTGATATTTGTAAATGTGTGAAATCTGTAGTGTCTGTCTACTTTTTTCTCTACAGTTCTTTTTACTCTATTTCAAATTATGACCTATTAAACATTCTTTTTTCCAAAATTTGAAGAAACCTTGCTAAGTGTGATAAGGGGTAATTATGAAATTTTAATCAGATCATTGCACACGAACAATGCATTTTAGGCAAGATGTAGTGTGGTCTAAGGAGTTACACCATTCCCTTCATTTGTTGAGCATTTGCATCTAGCTTTGGTTTGACGTTTTGAATTTCTTTTATTGAAAACAGTGTAGCTTACTTTTCCTTTTACATAGTGTTCTCTATTTACTAAATCCAGTTTGGGCTTTCCTCTTTTTGATAGAAATTAAGGTTTTAATTTCTAGGAATGTCTAAACTAGCGATAATTAATTATGCTTATGCGATGTTAATCCAATCATACTGTTTTAGAAAATCTTTTTATTTGACTTATGACTTTGTGCAGAGTGCACAACGAAAGGCATTGGACGTCCTCAATACAGTGGGAATATCAAACAAAGTTCTGAGAATAATTGAGAGACGAAATCGTGTTGATCAATGGATCAAATATGCAGGAATGCTATTGACGGTCGTTTTCTTGTTTGCCTTTGTTTTGTGGAGACACTGACCAGTCAGATGTTGGAAAACTTACATGTTTCCTTCCTACAGTATGTATATGTTAAAAGCATATAAAAGTGTGATACTATATGCAATTTGAATTATTTTTTAACTGTGAGAAATTTTCAATTCGAAATAAGTTCATAATTCTTTACTTATAAACTAATCTTAATTAATGATTATAGAGTTAAATTAGAGTATTTTATTAGAAATTGTAATTCAAAGTTATATTAAATTTAGGTTTAAATATGTCTTTGATTTTTGTAAATATTTTTTTTTGTGTTTATTTAGTTCTTGAAAAATCAGAGACAATAAAGCATCGCGACACGAAGTTATAAATGCACACTAACACATAATTTTTTATAATAAGTTTATTAATTAATTATCATTTAATAATTAAACATTTTATATTATTAATTAATAAATTTATTAATTATCATTTAATAATTAATATTATTTTATAAAAGAAAATATAAATAGAAATTAAAAGTGAGGTTTAGGGATTTTTGGAAAACTCATCTTTTTCAGTAATTTATGATTTGACATTAGAGACCAAAATATTTTACAGGGATTAAATTCAAATAAAAAATTTACAAAGATTAAAATAAAA
>JBBPBT010000183.1:3783313-3855158 GCA_037974875.1 Cicer bijugum
CATATAAATGAAAAAGTAAATTACAAGTAAGGGAATAATGCATCGGACCGATCTATGGGAACTTATCATCTAACCTATTATTGCTTTCAGATTTTAAAAATGTTTTTGGTTAATTAGTTGAATATAAATTAATTTATGTGCCGATATAGTAAAACGTAAGTGATTCATATAAATCAAATTTTTTAAATAGTTTGAATCAAAATTACTTTTGAATGTGTATTTATTAAAATGAATTTTATTCATGTTTAAAGCTAGACATTTCATTTTATTTTTATTTATCAATAATGATTTAAATATATTTGCATTATTAAATTTAATATAATAGTACGAATTAGTAAAAAAAATTCAATCAAAAGCAAGCATTATATTATAATCATCAAATTTAATGGCACACTTTATTAACCATAACTAGCTATATATTGTTATTAGTTTAGTTTTATATTATTTCAGTTTGACAAAGTCTTAAACCTCCACTTTATCATGATGTTTGTTTAGGCAATAAGACTTTTGTGTCTCTGAGTTTTTTTCTTCTTATTTGGTTCACTCTCAATATATATAAAGAAAGAGAACGAAATTAAAAAAGGAGAGAGATAGCTTTTTCTAATCAACAAATGAGGTATTTTAGGAATATGAATGTTGAGTATGAATTCACTAACATGGTATCAGTAGCAAAACATATAGTGCATTCTAGCTCATCGCCTTCATTTTGCGCTCTCACTTGTGCTCTTTGATTTTTTTTCTTCCTCTGCGGTGTCTTTCTTTCTCTTTGTTCGCGATGGAGGAATCAAACCCAAAAACTTTTTTTTTCCTTCATCTTCCGATGATCATTATCAGATTCATCAACATATCAAGAAATCCCCAAATCGCAATCAACCAAAATGATATGTTTGATCCCTACTTTATGCACCTGAGTGACAACCCCAGGCACACTCTTGTTTCTCCTCCTCTCAACAACGCCAATTTATGCACATGGTCTCACGCAATGCTCGTCGCCCTCCGCTCCAAGAAAAAATCGGGTTTCGTTCTTGGAACCCTAAATCGTCCTCCTGATTCAAATCGGCTTTCAATTGCTTGGGATAGATGTAATACCATGGTCATGCCATGGATAACAAATTCTCTTGATCCAAACATTCCCCAGAGCATTATGTGGATGGAATCTACAACTGACATATGAAAGGAATTGAAAGATAGATATCATCAAGGCGATGTCTTCCATATCTCTAATTTGCAAGAAAAAATGCACTCCGTCATGGTGACTCCACTATTACTAATTACTTCACAACTTTAAATAAGTTTTAGCAAGCAATAGATGTCCCCTCCCTACTTTTCATGTAACCCTAAATGTTCTTGCAACTTGTTACCCAAAATTCGTGATTATAGAGACAATAACTATGTCATTAGATTTCTTAAAGGTCTAAAAGAGCAATATTCACGGGTTCGATCTCAAATGATACTGATGGATCCCCTTCCTAACATTACCAAAGTTTTCTCTATGCTCATCCAACAAGAAAGGCGGTTCTTTAATCATATTGACGAGGTAAATTTTGTTACTGCCGTTTCTAATTATGGGCGTGATTTTGGTTGTGGCTATGCTCCCGGTGGTGGATGTAACTCTAGTGGTCGTGGACGTGGCTACAAGACGTGTAGTCATTGCAATAAACCACCATTGACGTATGCTTTTAAAAAACATGGTTATCCACCTAACTATTCTAGGCCATGTTCTGCCACTTCCAACAATGGTTCCTCTACTAATCGACATCATGATACTAATGAAGATGATAATTCCATTGTTGATGTTGGTTTACAAAGTTTCACTTTGGATCGACAAAAGGCCTTACTAGCATTACTACAAGCTTATAACGCTTCTACTTCCAATATGATCAATCATATTCAGCACTCTTCTTCATTTGTTTTGGGTAATCCTTCATCTCATCATGTTTTGAATTTATTTTCCAGTTATTCTTGGCTCTTTGACACAGGTGTCACTAATCACGTATGTTTTTCTGCTGATATGTTTCAGTAATTTAAATATATTTCACCCATTTTAATAAAATTGTCTCATGGTTCCATGGCTATTGCTAATTTTTTCTGGAAATGTTTGTTTTTAATAATATGCTTTATATTAGTGATGTACTTTATTTACCTCAATTATTTACCTCAATTCACTACCAATCTAATTTATGTCCCTAGGTTAACTAGTTCTCTTAACTGCAATCTTATTTTTCATGCCATTAATTGTGTGATACAGGACAACATCTCCCAGCAGATGATTGGTATAAATAATATTCAACATGATTGTATTTGCTTACTTTTCCCAAATTACACGTTTCTAATGTTTCTTCTATTTCTTGTAATTTTCGTTCAACTTTTCTTTCTAGTATTCATAATGTCCGAAGAGCCAATTGTAATATCTGAAACTTTCGACTTGGACATCTTTCTTTGAATACTTTGCAACTTCCTAATAAACAATTCTCTTTTTGTTCGTATTAATAAATGACATTCCCCATGTGACAATATGTTTATATGCCAAACAAAAGCGATTGCCCTTTTCTCAAAGTGTTTCATATTCTAATGCTTGTTTTGAATTTTGATCTTATTCATATAGATATTTGGGGACCTTTCTCCCTTCCATCTATGTTTAGTTACAAATATTTTTTAACCGTTGTGGATGATAAAAATAGATATTGCTAGATTTTTCTTATGAAACTTAAGTTTGAAATATCTTTTCTGGTTAAGTCCTTTATTTCTTTTGTTTGTATTCAATTTAATAAGAAGGTTAAATGCATTCATTGTGATAATGACATAATCAAACTAACGACATAATCCATCAAACTTCTTGTGTGAAAACCCCTCAGCAAATTTGAATCGTTCATAATAAAGAAATATTTTTGTTTCACGACACTATATTTTTTTTAGTTTATATTTCCTTATCATATAGTTAATTCTACTTTGCAACATGGTATCCCTTCCTCTCTCCGCTAATTGCTGATTTGGTTTTGGATGCCTCAAATTCTACACATGTCGTTTCTCCTATAGTGCATGTCACTACTCCTAGGAGGAGTGGCATGACTACTCATCCTCCTTCATATCTTAAAGATTTTCATTGTCACGTGTTAAAGGGAAATTTATATATTAATTTGTCGTCATCTAACAACAATCAAGGTATTAACTATCTCTTATCTAATTACTGAAGGTGCAAACACGAGAAAAGGGTTGAATTGTGTTTGTTAAAGTTGATAACTTTTTGCTATTTCGATGAAGGTTGATTGATTTTTATGAATTACTTAGATAAGAAGCAATCAGATTCAGAAGCAGCAAACAACGAAATCATAAATAATTTGACACATAGCGTTATCCTGGTTCACCACTTACTTGGCTACATCCAGTCCCTTCATACAGAATGCTTTAATCCACTAATTCAAATGCCTTGAATTACAAAGCATCTGACCCTCCAAGACAGTCTTCCCAAATAGCCAGAAAACCCCTTTTGAGGAACAAACCACCTTGACCCTACATGCCATGTCTTCTCCTAACAACCTGACAACCCCAGATTGAAGAATGAACTAAACCACTATCGGGTTGGATACAAAAGATTGGAACTTGAGTAGTTGCTTCTAACAAAACAGATAATAATAATAACTCTCACACTCTAAGAAAATAAAATTCAGAAAATATTTCTAACTTGAACAAGTGTTTCTCTCTTTGAACTCTAAGATGAATTGATAAATTTGAGTTTGAGTTCTTCTACTCTCTTATGCTTTTCGATGCTTTTCTCCTTCAGCCTTGAGTGTCTACTTATAGTGAAAATTTGGACGTCAATTTAGTCTTTGTTTAATTCTGAATTGTATTTTGTTCAGATTGGGTTTGTAAATTCTTCAAATTGATTCTATTTCTATTTTGTATAGATTGAATTTGTAAATTCTTTAAATAAACTCTTCTTAAATTTATGATAAAATGTTCTTGAAATCTTCATTAAATGTTGATTAAACACTCTTCAAATCTTCATTAAATATTGATAAAATATTCTTCAAATCTTCATTAAATGTTGATCAAATATTTTTCTAATCTTCATTAAATGTTGATCAAATATTCTTCAAATTTTGACCATATCTTCTTTTCGACTTGGTCAAAGATTTTCTTAAATTATAAATATGAATAAAATCTTATTTTAGATTTTCATTAATTATAAATTTGAATCAAATCTTATTTTAGATTTTTTTCAATTATGCATTTGAATCAAATCTTATTTTAGATTTTCATCAATTATAATTTTGAATCATATCTTATTTTAGATTTTCTTCAATTAGATTAATCTTTTTTCATACTCTTTGAAGTCAAATATATTGTTTTCATAAAATACTTTTGTTAACATCAAGACTCTAAATGTAAAACAACTTGGTTCCAATATTCTCCCCCTTTTTGATGATGACAAAACTTGTACTTTTTATAACAACTTTTCTTTATATTGCTTTGACTCCCCCTAACTTAGGGCTCCTCCTAAGTCTCAATATCATTTTCTCTCCACTTTATCAAATATCTTTATCTCCCTTTTGTCATTAAACAATAAGACTTGAAAGTAAAACTTTGTCGCATTTTTTTTCATTTTTTTGGACTAAAATAAATATAACATAATACAAGAAAATATGATAACTAGTGTAAAACTAAACTACTTTGAAGTGACCACAACATCAGTCAGATATGAAGGTAAGATTTATGTTTTTTTTTAGTAAAGTCAAACCTATCTTCAGGTAGTGATTTTTGATCTCTAGAATGTAAGATAGGGTTTAATACCCCTTTTTGAACAAAGTCCCTAATGAAATGGTGTTTGATCTCTATGTGTTTAGCTCTAGAATGTAAGATAGGATTTTTGGTTAGACAAATGACATAAGTGTTATCACAATAGATGGAAATGTTGGATTCTAGAATTTTGTAGTCTTCAAGTTGATGTTTCATCTAAAATAGTTGAGAACTTGCTGAAATGTACTTTACCTATACTATTGACATTACAATGATGTTTTGTCGCTTACCTGGCAAATATATTAAGTTTTCACCTAAAAATGTGTAGTTGCCACTAGTGCTCTTTCTCTCAAGTTTATCTCGAACATAATTAGAATTATAGTATCCAATAAGTTTGTACGTAAGAGATTTCTGGTAGAATAGGTAAGGTTGGTAGTTCTTTTTAGGTATCTAAGGATTATCTTAATAACAGTTTAATGTGATTCTCTAGGGGTAGATTGAAATCTTCCACATTAAATATGATGTCAGGTCTGGAAGTGGTAAGGTACAATAGGGATCCTGTCATTCCTCTATAGGGTTTTACGACAACTTTTTTTTTTTTCTGCCTGAATCATCTTTTTTATGTGAACAAGTAGGGTGCATTTGTATATTTAGTTTAATGAATGTATATGTAAGACCCTTAATTTTAAATTTAATTTATGTATTTTGGGGAAATTTTGTGTTGAATTTTTGAGCATTTTTAGCCAATTTTATGGCATTTTGTGAGTTAAATGCCAAAAATATCTTTTTAAAGACCCGATTAAAATTATTGTTCGATGAATAATTTTATTTAATTACGGTGAATCTTTTGTCGGAAAAAAAAATTTCTGAGATACATTATTTTTTAGAAATATTCATCTGCCCATTGAATTGCGGAGAGAGTAGATATTTTTTTAAAAAAAAGTGGTTTGTGACGTGATGTGAGGTGACAGACGTAATGATAATTTTTATAAAAAAATATCTAGATATTTATAAATATCTAGATATTTGTTTAAATATTATATATATATATATATATATATATATATATATATATGAATCCAATTTCTTTTCCATCTTTAAAAGAAAAATTAAGTTGAAAAATTGTAGGAATCTAAACCGACTTCTAAAAATAATTTTAAAAAATAAAAAAAATAGTAGTTTGACATTTAATATTTTTTTTTTATGGTATATCACTAAAAAAAAGCCTTACCATGTTGCCACTGTAGAAATACAATATAACTTGTGATTACCGCACAAAGATATTTTAATAGCAGTAATTCAGTAAAATAGAACTTGAGTTACCAAGACTAATAATGATGAGGTTGATATTTAAAAACCACTTTTCAATTAAGTAACTAATAGCGATGCGTGCATTTTAAAATAAAATTTATGAGTTGTATAGATTGATCACTTAATAGTCATATCAAAATAACTTTGAAGAGCAGAGATAGAAGTGTAGGCTCGATCGACTCAAATATCGATAATTCTTAGAGAAATGTATCAGACACCCCACCTTTGTACCAGCCACCCCCCAATAATTTTTAATGATCATTATACCCTCTGTAACAGGCACCCCCACCTTTGTACCTCCCATTTCGAAAATTTCACTCCCATTTCGAAAATTTCAGTCCCATTTCGAAACTTTCAATCCCATTTCGAAACTTTCATTCTAGTTTTGAAAGTTTCCTTCTCACTTCGAACCTTTCAGCCTTCTCACTTCGAACCTTTCAGCATGAGCAAAAGTTTCGAAATTTCCATCTGGGTTTCCTTCGAAAATTTCCATCTAGGTTTCGAAATTTTGAAATGTTCGACCTGCATTTCGAACCTTTCAGGATGAGGAAAAGTTTCGAGGTTCAAACTGAACTGATGCAGCAAAGTTTCAAAGTTACATGAAACTTTCGAAATGGTAAAAATGGGTTTCGAAAGTTTGATCAGCATGCCAAATTTTCGAAGATTTCAATTTTTCGAGTTCGAGATTCGAATGTTTAAAAATTTCGAATGATTCAGTGAAAATTGACTGTAACAATTTATTTTGATTTTTATAGAGGTAATTGAGGGCAAAACAGTCATTTACACATGGCTAAGGGATGGCATGTACAAAGATTGAGGTGCCTAGTACATTTTTCTAATTCTTATTTGTTGAACCGTATCCTACCGTGCAAATCTGTTGTTAACCATGCTCATTTCCTTGCAGGTCATTGTCCATCGCTAAATCCAACTAAAAACACGCACTTTTTCCTTTCATCCATTATCACATGTCGATGTGTATACTTTTCTCAACTTTTGTATATTTGTGCTAATATTATAGAAAATTATATAGTATTTGAAAAATGTTAATTTGTTTCAGATTTAGAAAACAAGTTTATTTACTTTCTTTTAAAAATGTCAAATGGAATTAAAATATTTCGTTATTCATTAATCTAACTTGACTCAAATTTCATGAAAATATATTACAAAAACTAAACTAAATTACATCGATTATTTGTATTAGATTTACTTTTTTTAAAAAAAATTAAATTAATTTTAATTTAACAATCATATCATTAATTATAATTTTTAAATATCTGTTTAAATACAAATGTTTGATTATAATGAATATTGAATAATAAATATATATTTAAAAATAAATTAAATAGTATATGTAGTCTTTTAACTTAATTTTAATTTGATATTTTATTTTAATTTTAAGTGATAATTTGATCTTTTATATTTTAAAATATTAATAATATTATTTTATTTTTTTACAAAAATTCATCAAAATTAATTATCATATTCAATATAATGCAAATTTCATTAAATATATAATTCATATTTTCATCTTCAACAACATCAAATTCATCAAATAAAAAATAAAAATATGAATTTATTTAAATATTTAAGTTATGAATTTTATGGAATTTGCATTATATTAAAGATAATAATTAATTTTATAGGTTTAATTTAAAAGTTTTAATGAATTTTTTAAGTTTTTTTAAAAATAAATAATAACATTGTTGATATTTTAAAATATAATAAATTAAATTATTATTTAAAATTTAAATAAAAAATCAAATAAAAATAAAAAATAACTAAAACATCAATTAAAATTAAATGATAGAAACCGAAAGGATTTAACTTTACAAAAATAATCAGCTCAGAAACACCGTCCACATTAACAAGAGGGAAACGAATTTCGCCGCCACTGCATCCGCCGCTCATAGCGGAAGTCAAAGTTAACGCCGGTGACCGGTAGAGTTATTATCAAAACCCCTCTTCCATTGTTACACTCTCAGAAAGTACCAATGAGATTTTTACAGTAGAATCCTAATCAACCCTTTCACAGTCCATCAAATTACAAAAACCCCCAATTTCATAATAAAAAAAAAAAGTAGGGTGAATCCATTTTCAATCACATTGAAATGTAAATGATTTTGGGCTCTTAAAGTTTCAAGCTTTAACCAATTGTTGTTTGTTCAACCCCATTTATTAACTGTATCTTTTGTTATATAGTGTTATTGTTGAATGGACACAATAAAACTAATACCCCTTTTAAGGGCTTGTGTGAATTCCAAGTCATTGAATCAAGGAAAACTAATCCATCAAAAAGTTATAACTTTTGGTTTGCAAAATGATGTTTTTTTCTGCAAGAATTTAATTAGTCTATATGTTTCTTGCCATATGTATGATTATGCAAAACATGTTTTTGATGCAGTTGAAAACCCTTGTGAGATATCTTTATGGAATGGCCTTATGGCAGGTTACACTAAGAATTACATGTATGTTGAAGCTCTAGAGCTTTTTGATAAGTTTATGCATTATCCTTATTTGAATCCTGATAGTTATACTTACCCGAGTGTTCTTAAGGCATGCGGGGGGCTTTGTAGAGTTGTATTGGGAAAAATGATTCATACGTGTTTGATGAAAACTGGTTTAATGGTTGATATAGTTGTTGGTAGCTCTCTTGTTGGTATGTATGCTAAATGCAATGCATTTGAGTATGCGATAAAGCTGTTTGATGAAATGCCTGATAAAGATGTGGCATGCTGGAATACAGTGATTTCATGTTATTACCAAAGCGGAAAATTTGAAGAAGCTCTACGATA
The DNA here is from genome assembly GCA_037974875.1 of Cicer bijugum. Lineage (NCBI taxonomy): Eukaryota > Viridiplantae > Streptophyta > Magnoliopsida > Fabales > Fabaceae > Cicer > Cicer bijugum. The sequence goes on from JBBPBT010000183.1 coordinate 3,792,154, forward strand.
CTTTAGCATGATGAGAAGATTTGAATTTGTGCCTGATTCGGTTACAATTACAACTGCTATTTCATCGTGTGCTAGGCTTTTTTATTTGGAAAGGGGAAGGGAAATTCATAAGGAGTTGATTAATAGTGGGTTTGAACTGGATAGTTTTGTTAGCTCTGCACTTGTTGACATGTATGGAAAATGTGGTCATTTAGAAATGGCAATAGAGGTTTTTGAACAAATGCCGAAAAAGACCGTTGTTGCTTGGAATTCCATGATTACAGGATATGGTTTCAAAGGTGACTGCTTTTCATGCATTCAACTTTTTAAGAGGATGTACGATGAAGGAGTGAAGCCAACTTTGACTACTTTGAGCAGTATAATAATGGCTTGTTCACGATCAGCGCGACTACTAGAAGGAAAGTTTGTTCACGGATATATAATACGCAACAGAATACAGCCTGATATTTTTATTAATAGCTCACTCATGGATCTATACTTCAAATGTAGAAAAGTTGAATCAGCTGAAAACATCTTTAAATTGATACCGAAGACAACGGCGGTTTCTTGGAATGTTATGATTTCTGGATATGTAACCGAAGGGAGACTTTTTGAAGCCCTTAACCTCTTTAGTGAAATGAGACAATCATATGCTGAACCAGATGCTATTACTTTCACAAGTGTTGTAGCAGCTTGTTCGCAACTAGCGGCACTAGAGAAGGGTAAAGAAATTCACAATCTGATTATTGAGAAAAATTTGGGAAATAATGAAGTAGTTATGGGGGCTCTCCTTGATATGTATGCAAAGTGTGGTGCTGTGGATGAAGCATTTGGCGTTTTCAAATGTTTACCAGAAAGAGATCTGGTGTCTTGGACTTCCATGATTACTGCTTACGGGTCTCATGGTCGGGTCTATGAAGCTTTGAAGCTTTTTGCTGAAATGCTTCAGTCCAATGTGAAACCAGATAGAGTTACATTTCTTGCCATACTGTCTGCTTGTGGCCATGCTGGGTTGGTTGATGATGGATTCTATCATTTCAATCAAATGATCAATGTTTATGGTATCAAACCTAGAGTTGAACATTATTCATGCTTGATTGCGCTTCTTGGACGTGCTGGAAGATTACACGAAGCTTATGAGATTCTTCAAAGAAACCCTGAAATCAGGGATGATGTTGGGCTGTTGAGTACCTTATTTTCCGCATGCCGTCTGCACAAAAATCTTGATTTAGGGGTTGAAATTGCAGAAAAACTTATTGACAAGGATCCTGACGATTCGTCGACCTATATTATCTTATCAAATATGTATGCATCTTTCGGTAGATGGGACGAGGTACGAATGGTGAGATCAAAGATGAAAGAGCTTGGATTGAAGAAGAATCCAGGGTGTAGTTGGATTGAGATTAACCAGAAGATCGAGCCTTTCTTTGTTGAAGACAATTCACACCATCATCTAGAAGTGATTAATAAGTGCCTTTCATATCTCACTAGTCACATGGAAGATGAGTGTAAACCAATTTACATATCATTTTGATGTTAAAAGACAGTGTGATTTTACCATCTCAAATTAGCAAACGGTGAAAAGCTTAGCAGATGGAAATGATGAGGATCTTGAGCCAATGATCCTTGGTGCGTGCAACTGATCTTTAAATTTAACTTATCAAAATCCAACTCGGATCACAAAAATCATAAAGAAACTTGTTTTTTCTTTTGTTTAATTGGATATTTCACCAAGGGTTACCAACACAATGGATGATTGGAGCTATCATTCATAACATCTGAAAGAAAATTCACTTTTTGCATATGCTCATTCATCATATATGGATTTGGTTTTAAAAGTGCTGGTGTGTCTACGCGTACAAATAGATTCACTTAACATAGAACCTTCCGTCAGTCTCTATCGTCTATCAATCTATTACAGAGAAATAGGTCGAATATTAAACCGGTAGTCTGACACATTGCTAAACAGAACTTTTAACCAAAGTGGTTTATTCATACACGTAACAAATTAAATTTGTGGCAATATGTACCTAGGTGAGTTATGCAGCTAAGAAAATGATCAGTTACTTGATCAGTAAGGTATCTGTTCAGTTCCCAAACAAGAGATGTTAGTGAATAATATAATAGTTTGTGTGAGATTAAAGCCTCCAGTGTTGATATCCACTTGGACGAGAATTGCTGTATTTCTGATCCATACATTAAAGTTGAGAAGGATTATTAACTGTTGAGTTGGGACTATGAGTATCTATAACATATTCATGTTGCTGCTACATGGGAAGCTTGCTTCTTATAATTCCTGTCTGTATTTCTGTCCCTCATTTTCTACTTCTCGCTACAGAGCAAAACATAAAGAATTTGTTTCTTTGAGGACTCTATTTTGAAGGTAATTATTTGTCTTTAATACTGTAGCTATATAGCATATCCGAGAATTATATGACCACAGTACTGATGCAAAATGTACAATTTATTTTTATCTGTATTTGTTTTTTCTTGAAAAACAATTTATTCAAAGTAGCAGAGATGTAGCTCGTCCTTTGCAAGTAATCCTTCCTTCCATCCCATGTTTACATGAGTATATTTATCGGTAGTTTTATTTCAAAATTCTAACTGCTTTTCTTTTTGCTGCTTGAAAAACTTAAAATACAAAAATAAATAAATAAATAGCCCATCATTGTTCAGTGTATTTTATACTAGAACTGTCAAATGGGTTGGCTCAGCCCAACCCACTCTGGCTCGAAGGGGTCAGTTTGGCCCGACCCACTTTGTTATGGAGCTGTGTTTTATCAAGACTGGCCCGCCTATTATGGGCTATGGAGGCCAATGGCTCCGTTAAGGATGCGGATAATATATGGTTAATTGAACTATATTGATAAATTAGAGGGCACTGCACTAAAAATGCCCAAACCAATTTAATGATTTATAAACTGAACCATAAATTTGAAAAAGACTAGTTAACTAAACTTTATTAAAAGACCAGTTTGAACCACTTTTAAACTTTTTTTTAACCAAAATCATACAATAATTTTTTTCTAGTGAATACATCAAAAAACTAAGCCTAGCCCCCAAAATTCAAAATGACTGAAACGTAGCCCCAAATCAAATTCGCCTCTGCTCTCCCTTCCCACTCTCTCTCCGGCAGCGGTATAGCATCTCCGGCACTGTCGCATCTCATTCCAATCCCCAAACCTTTCTCCGGCATAACCCTCTCCAACCACGTAACCCTTCGCATCTCATCTCCAACGCAACCCTTCTCTGTGCGACCACGTCTCCGACGTGACTTCGCCACCTCATTGTTGCCATCACATCTCAACTTCTTTGCCATCATAGGTGTCATGCGCCACTTGTTTTTCTCACCATTCTCGTTGCTGTTTCATTTTTTCATTTTCTTCTGCAAATAGCTAGTGTTTCATTTTTTCATTTTCATTTTCCGTTTCAATTTCCAATCTCATTTCTGTTTTTCTTTCTTTGTTATTGCTGGTTTAAGTAAGAATTTAGATTGTTTAATGGTTCCTTTATTTGATATTGTTGGTTGAAGGTTCTTTAATTGTTGAAATTTTTCACATGTTTTTTGAATCATCTTGTTGCTATTTATGTTCATTGTTTTGTTACTTTGTGTAATTATTACGTACATTGTGAGAGTTAGTATTCATGATTATGTAATTCTTGATCAATGTTTGATATTTTCATTCAAATTGTTTTTTCAATTTCTCTTGGCCATTGAATAAACTATCTGCAAAATGTTGATGAAATTAATAAAACTTGAACGGTTGGATATTATGAAACTAAGTTAATTGAATCATGGTTCCTTTCCCAGTTTGATTTGCTTCCAAGCCATGGGTCATTATGTTTCATACTTTCAGTTCTTGCCAAATGCTAATATAGTCTTTCAACTATGATATAAACTCATCAAAAGACAAAATTAACCACATTACTTCAAATTAGGTGTACTAAATAATCATTGCTACAAACACTATATAAAACTCATAATCTAGTGTTAAAACACATGAATAGATCCCACCAACATGTTTAATCTTAGGTAAAATGTGTGTTTTTGTAATGTTTGGTTGAGAATATTGAAATGAGATAGGAAGGTGAAAATGTTTGAATTATGGACTAGTTGGTAATATACTTAGACAAATAGCTCAAGGATTAATGATGCTTGACAACAGGAACAATATTGACAAGTTCAGTGTTTAATTAGTTATCATGGCATGATGGAAAATTATGTTATCTATTCAAATTTCTTTACATTTGCTTTCCACTTGAAAAGTTTCATTTCTCATAAACTATGCTAGGCTTGAATGTTTTGCAGAAATACTTTTTCCCCAAGGTGCCTTTAGTTGTTCGGCCTCTGTTACACTCTTTGATAATTGATAGGTATCTAGCAGACTAGCAGGTTGTAACATTATGCTTCTAGTAACACAAACTAAGCTCGACCCCTTTGGTTAATCTAGCAGGTATCCTAGCTTGTCTAGATGGTTATATGAATATTGGAATGGAACAAACAGAGGAATATGTCAATGGACAACTCAAGAACAAGTATGGCGATGATTTAATTCAAGGGAATAATGGTTTGGTACTAGTGCTTGAAATAAAATACTCTTGATTCTTTATTGATTTATATCTGATTGCAAAAATATTTGAAAGTTTATTTCCTTTGATGCAGTTCTATACATCATTACCTCAAAGAGGACTCTAGCAGAAGGGGCTTAAAAATACAGGAATCCAAATATATGTTGGTTTGAAAGACACTTGTAACTCTTAATATTATGCAAACTATCTTTACTTAGCAGCTGTTGCCTATCTGAAGCTTTTTTACTTCATGTTTGTCATGGTAATTTAGTTGCTATGGTTATATATTAAAGCAAAACATCATTGTAAAATACTTGTTGGCGTATCTTGGCAGAACATTTTAGCTTAGTTTGGAATTTTGTAATAGTAGTATTAAATGTTATTACTTCTATGTAGTTTTCATTTTTTTTTTTAATGTTTACAAATGATATCTTCTACAAATATATAAATAGATGGTAGCTTTAGATTGTAATTGGCCGAACTCTATCCAGACTGGATTTAAATAATAGATACTGTTGAGGTATATAGTTCATGAACTGGTTGAACCATGGTGAACTTCAATCCAATAAGGTTCTTATATTTGTACAAAATCAGTTTTTGTTATAAATAATACAATTAAACTGGTTTTAGAACCAATTTATTTTATGAAAAAATCACTTAGAAACTGATTTTAAAACCAAAATTTTAAAAAATTCATTGAAAGACACAGTTAAACAACTCAGTGAAAATCATTTCTAGTTGGTTTCAATAAAAATGGATTTGAAACAGGTTCAAATATATTAAATTGGTTTTTAATTACAAATCAGTTTTAAATTGGTTTAGAATTGAATTGTAACTGGTTCAAAAATTAACAATATTTTTTGAAATGGTTTTTAAAAACTGAACTAAACTATTAATGTTGTGTCATTTAAGTTAATTTTTGAACCATGGACATTCTTAAATTCAATCCCAGTCCATTTTTTTTTTATATTTTTTTATTTTAATTAATAAAATTTAAAACAAAATTAAAACACAAAAGATACGCAATCATTTACAACAATAGAGACAATAAAATAAAATAATAATAAATAATATCACTACCACCACATAGAATCTGATCACATTCAGTTTTCAAAGCAGGAGAGTGAAATCATAATCAATATTGGTCTTGGTCGACAGACAACAGTCACTAACTGAATCGGTGAAGGTGTTGGACTAATGATTCTAGTCTTAGTCGGCGGCAAAAATACCACAACAATACTATGTCGTTCTTGACTTTGAATGAAATACACTTTCTTAATATTTGTAGTAAATTAGGTTGTCTTTTCTTTTTTAATTATGGTCAATCTATTAATTTTTTTTTTCCAAAACCAGCTCAAAAAGATCATTTTTTTAAATTCAATTCAAAAATAACAAAATAAACTATTATGAGTCATCTTAAATTTATTTGTAGTATTTTTTTAGTTGTAGTGGGTCAGGCCGTAGTCCGTTGGACCTGCCCGACCCAAACCCATTTTAAATGTGGGCGGAATAGTTTGGGTGAAAAAAGTTTATTATTTTTTAGTCTAATTTTTAAGAGATTTATACCAGGCACCCCCCCCCATTATACCTGCCACCCCCCAGTAAATTTTAATGACCATTGTACCCCTTGTAAAAAGTATAAAAAAAAAAAATTACCATGGTTTTAGACCTACTTTCGAAAATATTAAAAAGTTCATGTTGGATTCGAAAATTTCAAACTTTCGAAGCCCATTTCAGTAAGTATTTCGAAAGTTTGGTTTTTATAAAACCTTCGAAGTGTAAAATTTTTCAAAAAATACAAAGTTTCGAAAGTTTATATGCATTTGATATTTTCGAAGTTGATCAAAGTTTCGAATATTTGGTGTTGTTCTAAACTTTCGAAGCACAAAAATCTCGAAAATTTGATGTTTAAATTTCGAAAATTTGATGTTTAACAAAAGTTTCAAAAGGCATAAAAACTGATACTCGAAACTTTGATCTTTAAGTAAAGTTTCGAAATGCATATTGCTCGAAAGTTTGGTATTGCAAGAAGTTTCGAAGCCTCGAATTTTTGGAATTTGACAAAACTTTCGAAATGAAAATTGGGAAATTGGCTTGGCTGCTTCGAAAGTTTCCATTTTCCTAAATTTTCGAAAATGATTTTCGAATATTTAAAATAAAACTGAAATTTTCGAATTTTTTTTTAATTTTTTTTAAATTAATATTATGTTATAAGTTAATATTATGTTATAAGTTAATATTAATTTATAAGTTAATATTATATTAAATTCATGTTATGAGTAGATTTTTAATTAAATTTGTTACTAATATTGAAATTAGGTATGAGTAGAGTTGATGTTTCTGCTTCAAAAAATGTTATAGATTCTACAGAAAAATTCATCACTGATCAGGTATTATTATTACTACTGATGATTCATCACTGATTAAATTTTTATCACTGATTAAATTTTCATCACTGATCAGTTAATGTTTTATTTAAAATGTATTTTGTAGGTATTTGCTTCTCGAGAAGATGTATTTGAATGGGCAAAAACCATTGGAATACAAAATGGAATTTTAATTGTTACCATTCGATCAGATAAAGCAACCGGAATTAGGGGAAGAAAAGACAAATTAATTTTGGGATGCGAAAGAGGTGGAAGATATAAATCAGAATCAAAATCATCAGTAAATTGCTCTCATAAGGAAAACTGTCCATTTACTCTCAGATGTGTACCATTACGTGGCGGTGAAGGATGGAAAATTAGTGTTCGTTGTGGGACACACAATCATGAATTACTTGATACTGTAACCGGTCATTCTTATTTGGGGCGTTTAAATGAAGAAGAGAGGAAATTTGTCAATGATATGACAAAGTATAAACTTGCACCGAGATTCATTCTAAATGCTTTGAAAGTGAGAAATGAAGCCAATGTCACACTATTCCTAGTCAAATATATAAAGCAAGAAATACTTATCGATCATCATTGAGAGGTTCGTGCACAGAAATGCAGCATCTGTTGAAGTTAATACAAGAAGAAAATTATGTGCATTGGACAAGAAGATGAGAAGATTCGAATATTTTGAGAGATATTTTTTGGACGCATCCTGATTGTATAAAGTTGTTAAACACATTTCATTTTGTTTTGATATGTGATAGCACATATAAAACAAACAGATATCGGTTACCATTACTTGAAATAGTGGGTGTCACATCTACTAGTTTGACATTTTCAGTTGGGTTTGCTTATTTGGAACAAGAGCGACAAGATAACTTCACCTGGGCATTTGAAAAGGTACGAATGTTGTTCAAATATGAGTCTTTGATTTCTAAAGTTATTGTGACTGATAGAGATCTTGCCATGATGAATGCGATTAGTGTTGTGTTTCCTACTTCAATACATTTGTTATGTCGTTTTCATATTGAAAAATATGTTGGGGCAAAATGCAAACAATATGTCAAAAAGGATAGACAAGAAGAAGTAATGGATTTATGGAAAAAGATTGTCTATTCGACTAGTGTGGAAGAGTATGATCATCATTTGCAACAATTTGAGCTATTGTGTGCCGAATATATTCTTTTTGTTGATTATGTGAAAGATTCATGGTTAACACCTTACAAAGAAAGGTTTGTCAAGGTTTGGACCAATAGAGTTATGCATTTGGGGAACACAACATCTAACAGGTATTTTTGCTATTCTGATTTGTGTGCAAACATGATTTACTAGTTTATGTGATATGTTTTAATGTGTGTTATTTAATTTATTTGTAGAGTTGAGTCTGCTCATTGGAGATTGAAAAACATGCTTCAAACTAGTTTGGGTGATTTGTGTAAAAGTTGGGATGCAGTGAATATGATGTTGAAGAACCAAATATGTATCATTCAATCTTCTTTTCATAAAACCATCAAGGACGTTGAACACGGGTATAATTTACAATTTTTTCAAAATCTACATCACTGTGTATCAAGAAAATGTATGAAAAAAATTTATAAACAGTTGGAAAGGGTGAAGATTGTAGGTACTAACAAAACAGAATGTGGTTGTTCAATTAGAACAACTCATGGATTACCATGTGCTTGTGAGTTGGCTATGTTGCAGATATATGGTAATGTTATCCCTTTAGATAGCATTCATGATTTTTGGAAACAGTTAAGCATTGCACATGAATTAGAGGATGAAGAATCTTTATCAGATTATGACTTTTCTGAAGAGTTGGAAGCAATGAAAGCGTACATGAAGAAACACGATGTTATAAGTCAAAGGATATTCAAGGCAAAAGTGCGTGAAGTTGTATTTCTACATACCACATCAATACTTGCACCACCAGAGAAAGTGAGAACCAAAGGAGCTGGTAAAAAGAAAAAAGAATTTGATACTCCTCGTGATCCTTCATATTGGGAGTATGTTGATGCCTGTCAAGAATCTGCAAATGCAATGCAACCATCTCAATCATCTCAACGATCTGCAAGACAACAATCTCAATCATCTCAACGTTCTGTAAGACGATATTTTAAGACACAATTTCCTACTTATATACATCCGTATATTGATGAGATAGTAGATGTTGTGGCTGATGGAAATTGTGGGTTTCGTGCAATTGCAGCATTGCTAGGTTGGACCGAAGAATCTTGGGCTTTAGTTCGATTACAATTGGATAAAGAGATTGGTCTACATAAAGATGTTTATGCTAATGTTTTCGATGACAATATTGAATCAGTGCGCAACTCATTGAAAATATCAAATTTGGGTGCTCAAGGAAAAGATAAGTGGATGTCTTTACCTGACTTGGGTTACGTGATAGCAACACTATCTAATGTCATATTGGTGTCGTTGTCTCGTAATCTGAATATGACATTTTTCCCGCTAAATAAACCACCATCAAAAGATACTTCTGTTCACTCTTTACTAGCAATTGGATTTGTTAACGACAATCATTGGGTACATGTAAAATTAATGTTGTTTATCAAATTAATATTTGTATGTAATTTATTATTTAGATAAAATTAATGCTTAATGTCTTTTAACCTTTTTTATTCATATCAAATTGAAGTCTGATTGTCCTTTACCACCTACGTCACAAAAATGGAAAGACTTTTGTAGTGACACAGCAAAGATTTGGGAAGTAGCTTATGCAGTACGTATGAAACATTGGGAATGCATCGATCCATCATTTATTACATCATCGTGTATTTCATTAAACGAAGATTAGAATATATTGTATTTAATTTAATTGATCATCGTGTAAAAAGTTCTCAAGTTGATTATATCGGAAAAAGACTGAAATCGGTTTGATTTCAGGACTGGACGTAGGCTGTCATACTGACAGCTGAACCAGTATAAATCCCGGTGCACAATCTTCTTATCTTTTTAAAATTGCATGAATGATTAATCTTGATAACACATAATACATATCACATAACACATATCACATAACCACATAATATCTCAAATATCTCAAATTATATCACATAACACATAATATCTCAAATTACATCATCGTACAAAAGATTTAACTCACTTAAAATCTCATGAATTTCACTAAATGGCTGAACCATATTAATGGCTCTACGTACAAGCTCAGCTGCTCTACGATCTCGGTCAGAAGATGGACCAGCATGTGCAGAAGATGGACCAGCATGTGCAGAAGATGGTGGACCAACATGTGCAGAAGATGGTGGACCAGCATGTGCAGGTGATGATGTACCTCCATGTGCAGCAGATGATGTACCTCTATGTGCAGTAGACGAAGGGATGATTAGAGGATGTGTAACACTCATGTACCATGCATAATAGTCTGTAGTGACCTCTCCAGGAAAACTCGCAACATGATATAATCTTCGAAACGCCGATACAGATGATCGCATAGTAATCTGCCACACCCAATCTACACTGTCCGGCCTCGGAGGAACATCAAGAGGAATGCACTGAATACGACCAAATTGTCGAAGACATCGCTCCGGCAAATATGGTACTGAGACTCCACCAAATCGAAGATAACCAGAGAACATCGAGTGTCATCATATGGTGTAAAGACTACATCATCGAGTGTCAATGCATCAAGTCTCTAGCGATAGGTCAGTAATCCACCTTCAACTGCATGTTTTGCAGTCCACTTACATGCTCTTGGAAGATGCGCAGGAACATCACCTCTATTGCCCCGCTTACAAATTCTAGGAAAGTGTTCGTAAATCCATCACTGCAACATAAATAACATAATAAATAATTAGTAAAATACATACTTATTTTAAATAATACAAATTTATAAATTAAATAATTAAATAATTAAATAATATGATATACCTGTAATAGAGTCATGTAACCTCCCAACTGTCGAGTGCTGTGCATAGCCCCATCTCCCAGGTTGTCATAAAGGAAAACCAATGTCGCGGCAGCCCATGAATAGTTTCGACAACGGTCCAAATCAATAAATAAACTAATGTATTTCGCCTCCACACGCGTATGTGTTTTATCGGCGAAAATTGTGCTACCAACTAAATCAATAGATACATTCTAGCCGCACATTCAAACTGATTAGTTTGAATGAGACGAATATATAAATCACGTAACCATTGCAATCTATATTGGGCACATTTATTATAATTAATCTCAGCAAATGATTCTTCCCATGTTACACCTAAATACTCATGTGCAGCTTTTGCAGCATTGTTGGTGCTCATATTCACAGGTGCACTAAAAAATTTACCATGGGGTGATATATGAAGGAGAGTCGCAACGTCGTCTAACGTAATAGTCATCTCCCCAATTGGCAAATGAAATGAGCTGGTCTCCCTGTGCCATCTTTCAACAAATGCGGAGATCAGACCAGCATCAACCATAGTCAGGTAAGCTGAAGATAGATGTAGCAGGCCAGATTCCCAAATCCAATGCTTTACAGGATCTGGCACAGGTACTTCCGCAAACTTCTTCAACTTTAAGCCATGAGTAATTACTTTTAACGATCCACGATCCTGGGAGTAAACAATTAAACAATTAAACATACACTAAATAAACTAACAGAAATAATTAAATAAACTAAATTAAATAATTGAACATTTAAACATAAACTAAATTAAACATATAATCTTAATTAATTAAACATAAACTAAACTTAAATAATTGAATTAATAAATTTAATTAAACATTTAAACATATAATCTTAATTAATTAAACATAAACTAAATTAAATAATTGAATTAATACATTTAATTAAACAATTAAACATATAATCTTAATTAATTAAATATAAACTAAATTAAATAATTGAATTAATAAATTTAATTTAACAATTAAACATATAATCATAATTAATTAAATATAAACTAAATTAATAATTGAATTAATAAATTTAATTAAACAACTAAACATATAATCTTAATTAATTAAATATAAACTAAATTAAATAATTGAATTAATAAATTTAATTTAACAATTAAACATATAATCTTAATTAATTAAATATAAACTAAATTAATAATTGAATTAATAAATTTAATTAAACAATTAAACATATAATCTTAATTAATTAAATATAAACTAAATTAAATAATTGAATTAATAAATTTATTTAAACAATTAATTAAATAAACTAAATTATATAATTGAATTAATAATTTTAATTATTTAATTAATTATATAAACTAAACTTAAATACATTGAATTAATAATTGACTAAATATATTTAATTAAACAATTAACTATATAAACTAAATTAAATAATCATAAATTATTAATTTAATAAATACTTTTAAATAAAAAATTATATAAATATATTTAAATTAATAATTTGAATTATACCTCTCCTTCCCATAGTCTCCGAGCCACGTGGTGTTCATACTGTGTCAACAACTGTGTTATCATCGGTCCTCCAAGAAATCCAGCATGTGCAGCATCATCAGCATGTTCCATCTAAAGCTCATGGACATCCTCCTCCATCTGAGGCTTAGGGACATCCTCCTCCATCTGAGGCTCATCGACATCCTCCTCCATCTGAGGCTCAGGCACATCCTCCTCCATCTGAGGCTCAGGGACATCCTCCTCCATATGTACATGGGCAGTAGACTCGACGACATCATCATGGATGTCTTGTCTTCGACGACGCTGTCTAATTGGACGATTTGCTTCGTTTCGTCGTCTATTTGATGCTGTTGGTGGAATTCTCTCTGCACCATCTCCTCTATCACCACCTATAATAAATATTAAAAATATTATAACAACACAAATAAATAAATAATATAATAAAAGACAACAAAAATATATTATTTAATATATAATTATTTAAATCTAATCATATATATTATATAAATATAAGCTATTAAATTCAACTGATTCAACTAATTAAAAATTTAATTTTTAATCAAATTACCTCTATCACCACCTATGATGTTGCGAATAATTTGGCCGAATGCACCTCTCATCCTAGGCACTGCAACATATCAATATATAAATATTTTTAAATAAATATTATAATAAAAGGCAAAAAAAAATGCAACAAATAAATAAATGCAACAAAAAAAAAGCAAAAAATAAGGCAAAAAACAAGGCAAAAGAAAAAGTCAACATAAAAAATTTCAGCCTTCCATTTCGAAATTTTCAGTTCCATTTCGAAAGTTTCAGTACCATTTCGAAAATTTCATTCCAATTTCGAAAGTTTCTTTCACACTTCGAACATTTCAGCATGAGGAAAACTTTCGAAATTTCCATCTGGGTTTCCTTCGAAAATTTCCATCTGGGTTTCAAAAGTTTAAAATGTTCGAGCTGTATTTCGAACCTTTCAGGATGAGGAAAGTTTCGAAGTTCAAACTGCTGGGTTTCAAAGTTTCGAAGTTTACATGAAACTTTCGAAGGTTTCACTGGGTTTCGAAGGTTTCAGATGGGTTTCGAAGGTTTCAGATGGGTTTTGAAGGTTTCAGATGCATGCAAAAGATTCGAATTTCTGGATTCCTCCTTACTTTTGAGTTTCGAAGATTTCAAATTTTCGATTTCTGCTTCGAATTTTTAAAAGTTTCGAATCATTCAGTGAAAAAATTGATTGTGAAAATTTATTTTGGTTTTTATAGAGGTAATTGAGGGCAAATAAATCATTTACGCATGGCTGGGGGATGGCAGGTACAAATGGGGGGTGCCTGGTATAAACCTCATTTTTTAAAGCTCGAGCTATATTAATATGTAAAACAAACGACTCATTTGATCCGGCCTATTTTAACAGCTTATGATTGGACCAAAGTATTTAGTTGAGCAATGTGTTAAAGCTTTGATTCTTTCTGCTGCTTGTAATGTGTGGGTGGAGGCTTGACATTAAAGGATGCATACTGTTTGGGGTGTCTTTGTGAAATCGATTAAGTTGCTAAAACTATTGCAATTCTTATCTTTATTTATCCATTTATGACAACTACTATTAATTATTTAGTCTCAAGTTGAAAGCTTTGTAGAAAATATATCCCAATAATATTTCAATAGTTAATGATAGTACATGTTTAGTTCATTTAAATAGTCTAAGTCTATTAACCTCGTTGGTGGGTCTCAAACTGATTTGGTAATTCTTTTATTAAGATATATGTAAGAAAGTACAATAGTCACTTATTGAACATACATAATCAACATCGATATATACCTCTATAATTAGGCTTCCACCTCTTTTAAACAAGAGTCATTTTCCTAGAATGGCTTGGAGATGTTGTAGAACACAATCTATAACTTGTGAGGCATGAGAGTTTGATTGAGACTAGAGCACCAAAGACAACACATTCTTATCGGTTCGTTTATTAGACAAATTGTACAACCCTTCTTATTCCTTCACAAGTGCAATCATCTTGATCTTCCCCGTTGCAAGAGCTTGAAAAGTACAATAAGAATTAAAAAATATTACTTCTTAATTATGATTCATGGTAAACTTACAAATAGATTAATAGTGTCTCAATCATGAAAAGTGTCGCACATACAATATTCCACATAGAACAATACCAATAACAATGTTGGATAAACAATATTGTGAACGGAATAAACTGCAAAACTTTCAGTAAATGATCAACTCTCCGCAATGGAGAATAAAAGCAAAAGAAGCCGCAACGATGGCAACTTGGATTTATGCGGAAATAAGATCCCCAAAATCAGGAGATCTGATATCATATAATATTTCAATAATAATGACAATACATGCACTTAATTATTTAAATAGTATAAAACTATTGGCCTCATTGATGAGACCCTTAAAAGTTTAGATTGAAAGTGTGTCTGAAAGCGTGTCTGGTGTCTGACATATGTTGGTATTCGACACTAGCACGATATCGACATATACAGGTTCATTCAATTACTTTCATCTTCTAAATTATTATTGGTGATGTGCCAACGCAATGTTGTCTTGAGTGTCTTTTTCAATGTTTCATAAGAAGAAAAAAAAATAGTATTTAGGGCCACTTTCTCAATAGGTCAGCATCACCTGAATTTTTAAGACCATAATATACTCTTGTGCTTTTATTATATAGTATTTGGGGCCATTTTCTCATTAAGTCTTGCTCAAATTTGACTAAAAAAACACATAAAAAAGTATATGTTAAATACCACCTATAGTCTCTTAACTTAATTTCAATTAACGTTTTAGTCCTTTATCTTTTTTTTTCCCGATATAGTCCTATATTTTAATTTTAAGTGACAATTTAATCTTTTATGGTTTAAAATGTTAACAATGTTATCCTTTTTTTTACAAAAATTCATCAAAATTTTCAAACAAAACTCATAAATTTAGTTATATTATTTAATATAAAATAAACTTTATTAAATTTGTAACTCAAATCTTCAAATAAACTCATATTTGCCATTCTTTATTTGATGTTGTTAGAGATGAAAATATGAATTTATTTAAAGATTTAAGTTATGAATTTGATGAAATTGCATTATATTGAGAATGATAATTAATTTTATGGGTTTTGTTTGAAATTTTTGATGATTTTTTTGAAATTTTGCAAAAAAAATAAGGATAACATTGTTGACATTTTAAAACATAAAAGATCAAATTGTCACTTAAAATTAAAATAAATGACCAAATCGAGAAAAAAAAAGACAAAGGACTAAAATTGAAATTAAGCTAAGGGACTATAGGTGGTATTTACCCAAAAGTGTACATATATTATATAAAAATAAATAAATAAATAAATCAAATATCAAAATTAGGTATAGCGACACGGAAGCGGATTTTGCCTCCTTCACTTTCGCATTTGATTAATCGGGAGAAACTCACACTTGTATCCGTTTCATAGCGGGTGTGAAATTTAGGCTCTCATCCCCGTCCACACTAACACCCTAATTTATTGTTATACCTTAATTTATTATTATTATTATTATTATTATTATTATTATAAAGTAGTGATATTTTCTTATACATGTGTTTCTTGTGATGTAATATTTTTTACGTGTATTTTTGTTGTCTTTGTAGTTATGTAAATTAAAATCATTGATAATTGATATTAGACCTATTTATTTTATTTAAAATAATAATAATAATAATAATAATAATAATATATACGGATTGCTATCATATTAAGCCTCATATTTTAGTATTGTTGTTATCTAGACCTTTATTATTTAAATTTCTTTTTATGTAAGTATATAAATATAAAATAACTATATTAATTATTTATTAAATACAATAATGATAATGATGCCGTCATTAAATTTAATACTCCATATTATAGTCTAATAATTTATATTAATAGCCTAAGTAATAAATTGAATTCACCATAAATGAAATTAATGGATCTAAATTAATTTTGAATTCGTGATATATATAACACCCTAAATATTTAATTAATAAATAATAGTAAATTATAATAAATTATATTATATGTGTATTCTATGTGGTGTGATAATTTCTTACGTATTTTTTTTATCTTAATAATTTATTTAAATTATTAATATTAAATATATTTATTTAAATTATTAATATTAAATATATTTATTTAAATTAATTTTAGGCAAACCAAGAAAAAAATAATAATAATAATATAGGAATACAATTCCCAGCCGTAGCCCATGTTGCATATAACTCTAATGTTAATCAATATCATATATAAGCATAAGGCAAAGGCTACTGTCTCTAAAACTTTGCCGCCGCCAATCAAACAGGGAGTTTGCTTTCTACCCATAGTTAACCTATATCTCCCTGGGTATCGCATGGCAGATCCCCACCCAATCTCTTTTTTTAATTTTATTTTCAATATCTCCTTGCATATCAATAAATCAACCACAATCACATAATTTCGTTTTAAGTCTATTACACACGGATTGTAATTCTCAATCGTAATTTTGTTGGCTTCTACTATCGGATTAAAGAATCAAGCATATATTACTTTTTACAGGATCTTTGATCCGTCTGGTTAGTCTCTCATTATTTTTAAATTTTTGTCAAAACCTATCGTTTGCCTTACTACTAGTTGATTCTTCTTTCGATAGTTACCATCCTTTCCATATCTTATTTGATAATTTAGGTTCGTGATTAAAATATAATATTAACTATATTTTATTTATTAATTATATTCTGTTTGAATACCAATTATTTATAGAAATAGGAGAAATACATTGGTACTAATTATTTTCCTCTACAAAGTGAGTATATTTTAGGTACCTATTTAGATTTTTCTGCGGTAATTTGAAATTAAGTTTGAATTATAAAATTGGGCATGTGTCCTTCTTATTTTAATTATTTTGTAATGATAAAGTTGCTGATTTTATTGCACAAAATAGTCCAAATACCAATTAATTATTGCTGATTTCTGAAACAAATAACTTGCACATATCACTTTATTTAATTTAACTAATTTATTTTGTTTACATGTTTATTTTGCTATTTCATAGTTCATGTTATTAGTATTTCTTAATGCTATTTGCAATATTATTATTAGCATGCTTGTTTTAGCATATTACATTGATTTTAAATAAATAAAGTTAAATTAATGTTGGAATCAAATAATATGAGCTCTTGTTGATTACAACTTCTCTAGACATTCCTCTGTTGTTTTATCTTCAAATTCTCTTTTAGATAAACATGTGCATTGAGTTATTCTAATTATAATTTAAAATTGATGCAGTGTTCATTGCATCGTAAATTTTTAAGATAACATATATTGTATTTATATATACGTACTTACAATTTAAAATTTACATCTTAAAGAATCAAATTCTATTTGTGCAGCCAATAGATTTGTTACTTTCCTTTCAATACATATAATATATTAGAATATTGTAATACCAAAATTATACACACACTATATTTATTTAGTAATATATAATTATGTTATTTTTCATTTATTTTAAATAACTTGTCTGTTTATATTAATATAATCATAAGCATATATAGTATTAAATATATTTTTTAGTTGTATTACAAATAGTAGATGATTTATTAATTAATTAATTTATTTAATTATATTTAGTGAGTAATTTATTTGTATTTGGTGGTTGTGTGGCGATGATTCTCTCACGGATTATTAGAGACGACGACCGACAAAGAAACGACTCGTTAGCATACTAGATTCATTGGACGAAATCTTCAATCAAGGTAAGGGGTGAGATGAGGTTCGGTTTTATGAGTACAAAAAATAACGCGAGATGAACGAGAATATTGAAATTCCCATATGTTCATTTGAGGCTTACTACGTACGATTGAGCCTTATTGAGTAATAATATTTTATTAATAATATATGAATGGTAATAGTGAGGACTAAAATATAATTTAGAAACCTATAGAATTGTGTGAATTAATTTATATTAAGATTGTGTGTTATTTGATTTTATGAAACATATACTAATTGTTATTGTATGACTGATATGTATTCGAGTGTTCTTGTCTACTTGATTGAAATTCTGATATTACTTGAAAGTGCACCTAATTGATTCCTTATTATGTGATTGATGAGACTGGACTGTGTATTGTGAGTAGTGTAAATCAAATATTGGGATTTTATGTGATTGACTGATATAACTATATATATAATGATGAATATTGTTAAGTCAAATTGAAACTTATTAAATTGTGATGATCGAGTAAGTCTGAGATACTTAACCCCTAGGTACCGGGCTCGAATCCCACGGAAGGCAAAAACTCGTTAGAATTTCCAATTTGAGGAAAGGGGGGACGAGAAGCTCGTGAGGTAACACAACCGGTATCCCCCGCCTACACCCGAACTCATTAATATATATAAAATTATAAATTTAAAAATCATATATATTATAATTAATATAATAAAATAATTATTATTAGATAATAATAAAATTAAAAAATTATTTTCTATAGAGATAAGATATAATTTTTAATATTTAAAAAAATATTAAATATATTCAATATGTATATATATAGAAAATTTAAAAATTACTATAATATTACTTGTAGAGCTGTCAAAAAAGCCCCTAAACTATAAGGCCCTCTTATTTTTTTTCTTTTATTATTAGGCCCCCTATTAAAATGATATTTTAAGGGGCCTCTTAATTTTGGCCCATTATTTCATGGGGCCTAAGGGAGGGGGCTCTAAAGGCCCATAGGCCCCCAATATTTTGTTAATTTTAAGATTTTTTTATCAAAAAGAAAATCAGAAACTTTTTATCGAAAAAAAATTGAATATTTTTTATCCAAAAAAAATCCGATATTTTTTATCGAAAAAAATTGGAAATTTTTTATCGAAAAAAATCGGACATTTTTTATCGAACAAAAATAGACATTTTTTATCAAAAAAAAGCAGAAATTTTTTTATCGAAAAAAAATCGAACATTTTTTATCGAAAAAAAAGTCGGACATTTTTTATCGAAAAATCGGACTTTTTATCGAAAAAAATCGGAAATTTTTTGTCAAAAAAAATCAGAAATTTTTTATCAAAAAAAATTGAACTTTTTTATCCAAAAAAAGTCGGACATTTTTTATTGAAAAAAATTGGAAATATTTTATCGAAAAAAGTCGGACATTTTTTATCGAAAAAAAATCGGACATTTTTTATCGAAAAAAAATCGGAAATTTTTTATCGAAAAAAAATCGGAAATTTTTTATCGAAAAAAAATCAGAAATTTTTTATCAAAAAAGTATCGGTAATTTTTTATCGAAAAAAATCGGAAATTTTTTATTGAAAAAAAAATCGGACTTTTTTTATCGAAAAAAAATCGTACTTTTTTATCGAAAAAAATCGGAAATTATTTATCGAAAAAATTTCGGAAATTTTTTATCGAAAAAAATCGGAAATTTTTTATCGAAAAAAATCGGAAATTTTTTATCGAAAAAAAATCAGAAAATTTTTATCGAAAAAAGTCAGAAATTTTTTTATCGGAAAATTTTATCGAAAGAAAATCAAAAATTTTTATCGAAAAAAAATCGAACATATTTTATCAAAAAAAATAAATCAATTCTTTTTTAAAAAAAGTGGGCCTATGGGCCTCCTAGGCCCCCAAATTTTTATGGAGCTTTTAGTTTATGGGGCCTTGCTTTTAGGGGCCTTTTAAATTATTAACTTTTTTTGGCCCCTTCAAAATGTGGGCCGGAGCCAATAATTAGGGGGGCTTGTCAAATTGACAGCTCTAATTACTTGTGTGGCGGGTTTCGGTGGGGGTGTAAGGTAAATGTACCACCCCAAACCCGTCCTCGCTCCTGAAATTTAATTTCAAGAAAAATTTGCACCCACATTCAATCAAAGCAGATTTTCTCCATCTAAATAAAACGGATTTGGGTGAGAATCCGCTAATGCGGATTATGTTGTTATCCCTAACCAAAATCGAGATTTAATTAACTCTAAAAATGGGGGATAAAATGAAGGTGAAAAAGTTTAATCCAAATTTGAAAAAAATAATGATCGAACATATGAACAATGGATGATTAAAGAGCAAAACTCCAAATAATACAAGATCGTGCAAGCGTTAAGCTCAGGCCAGATTTGAAGCAAGTCTTGAAGACGAGATTTTAAGAAAATTCATCTTCTTTAAGCTTGAATGAAAAAATTGCAATTTCCTAGGATACCAAATGTTATGCTCCAAATCATGCACATTTAAAAAGATAACCTTCAGAATGAGTTTATAAAAAATTGATCTTTAATATTTTAGGAATAATTATTGTGTGGTCACAACCACGAATCAAAATGATTTAGACACATACACAATATACATTATTTAATTTTTTTTGAATAATAATAAAAATTTACTCTTTCATCCCTATATTTTTTATTTACGAGTGTGTCTACATGTCTAAACAACTTATATTTGTGTTTGAGACTATGCAATATGTTTTGCTTTAAATCATGCACATTTCCTAGAATCAGTCCAACAAGCATCCAATTCAATCAAGCACTCGAAAATTGTAATCCAAAATATAAAAAAGAATTCAAAACAAGAAAGGAAACATGTAGATGAATTAAAGGTGGGAAAATCAAAAGAAACAAATGGAATAGATGATAAGTGAGTAGTAGGTGCCACTACAATCACTAAGAAGATTGTGATACAAATCTTACGTGAGTACTTAAGATACCATACCACTTGAGTCCAGCGCAAATGGTTCTTGGACAATATATTTGATAATCGTAAACTTCTGAATACTAAGTTTGATTTTGACATATGTAAAATGTATATTAAATGAGATTAATCAAACACTTAAAACATTTTGCAAGACAGAAATATATATAAAGGAGAAATTGCATTGACTTTTTCTGAATTTTCATACACTTACATTTTCTCTAGTTTTAACAAACACTCACCCCTATACTCATTAAAAAAAACATCATTTTTTTTATCACAATTACATATATTTTTGTCATTTAATATATGACAGTTAAAATTTTCGCTTTAATTTGTAAAGATCGAAGTGCGTATTCTAATGTGTTTTTATAATTAACAAATGATGTTGTAAATGTGACGGAAAAAGAATACAATTTTACTTCCCACACCCCTCATTTTACTTCCTACACCCCTCATTTTACTTCCTACACCCCTCAATTTTTTTAAACCCAAAATACCCAAATTGCTCTTCCCTCTTTATTCAATTAACCACTTAACCTTCATCTTCATTACCTACCAACTTCAACATTCTTCAATCATCTTCAATCATTTTGATACATTTGATGTTCAATAAACTTGAATCACTTTGAACATCTTCATCATTTTCATCATCCTCATCATTATAGTGAATCAAATCAAGTAGGTATGTATTTTGCAGCTGATCTTTTTTTTTCTTTCTAAATTTGGGTTTCGTACCTAAACTCAATTCACATATCTTCACGTGAACTTAATTCACGTAGCGGATGAGATGAAGAAATTCGAGAATGTACGTGAATTAGGTTCACGTACACCTACGTGAATTCAGTTTGCGCATAGTAATTGAGGTTGTATATTGATGTTACATGCGTGAACTGAGAATACGTATGCGGACATCAACTCAATTCACATAGCTGACATGTGAATTGAATTCACGTGTACATACGTGAACTAAGTTCACGTAATGAAGAAATTTTTTGCCAAGTCATACGTACGTGAACTGAGTTCACGTAGGCTCACTTAAATTGAATTCACGTAAGTGATACGTGAACTGAGTTCATGTAAGCCTACGCATTCTCAGTTCACGTAAATGCAATAAACATGCCATTTTGAATTTTTTTATTGTGTTTAACAATTGTTATATTATATTAATGTAATTTATTGGATGCAGTTAAATAGATGAAGGGGGAGACAACAGTGATGAAATGTATGAAGGTTTCGAAGGTTTGGAACATGATGTTTTTGAAGAAATGTATGATGATTTGGATCATGATTTTGAAGAAATGTGTGATGATGTGGAACCTAATTTTGGCACTATGAATGACGGAGTTGAACCTGTTATGATTGATTTGACTGATATGTTTACAACCGGCGTGATGTTTGATACACGAGATGAATTATTGAAATGGGCTAGAAAGGTTGGAAGGGAAAATGGAATTGTTGTTGTGATTTTTAGATCTGAAAATGCAACCGCATGACCAAAAACAAAGACAAAATTAATTCTTGGTTGTGAAAGAAGTGGTAAATATAGACCATGGAAGAATCCTAATCTTACGAGGAGTACTTGGACTAGAAAATGTGATTGTTCATTTAGATTGAGAGGAACACGATCAAGTGTTGGTGATAGATGGTATTTGCATGTAATATGTGGTCTCCATAACCACGAATTGGCCAAAAAATTGACCAGACACTCTTTCTTAGGCCAATTGTCTCAAGATGAGAAAAATGTACTTAGTGATATGACAAAGAACTTTGTAAAACCAAAAAACATTTTAATGACATTGAAGGATCACAATGTTGAAAGTTTGACGACAATAAAACAAGTTTACAATGCACGTCAAGCATATCGTTCATCACTTAAAGGTAATAGAACATAAATGCAACATCTTTTGACATTGATGGAACACGACAAATATGTATATCGATATAGGAAAGTAGAAGGTTCAGATGAGTTGAGGGACATCTTTTGGACTCATCCAGACGCTATGACTCTTGTAAATAATTTTCACATAATATTGATTATGGATAGCACTTACAAGACCTGTAGATATCAAATGCAATTACTTGAGATTATTGGTGTTACATCTACTAAAATGACATTTTGTGTGGGGTTTGCATATCTACAGTCTGAGCGTGTTGATAACTTCACATGGGCACTACAAATGGTGAAATAACAGATTACAAGTGGTGAAGTTGAAGTCATCGTTACTGATAGAGACCTTGCTTTGACGAACGCGGTTGAAAATGTTTTTTCAAAAGCAATGAATTTATTATGCTTGTTTCATATATGCAAGAATGTCAAAGCCAAGTGCAAGATGACTGTGTTTCCAAAAAAGAAGCAAGTGCAAATAATGGAGGCATGGGAGGCTCTTATTTACAGTTATAATGAGACTCGGTACTACACGAAGTTGGCTATCTTTGAAGGAATTTGTAGTAGTTGTTCTATTTTTTATGATTATGTACACGAGCAGTGGTTAATTTATCACAAGAAAAGATTTGTTGAGGCATGGATAGAGTTATGCACTTTGGGAACACCACAACACAATGGATTGAGTCGGCGCATTGGAGTTTGAAAATGATATTACAAGATAGTATTGGTGATATATGTAGTGTTTAGGAAACCATCAACAACATGATTGTATTACAACACAATGAGATAATAGCATCATTTGAAAAGAGCATAATTCAAAAGGTGCATCGATATAGTAACAGATTATACGCGAATTTGCATGGTGTTGTTTAAAAAAATGCAATTAATCATATTGCAGCAGAGCATGACCGCGTCAAGTATGTAGGTATTGATTAGACTGAGTGTCGTTGCACAATTAGGACAACTCATGGTCTACCTTGTGCATGTGAAATAGCCAGGTATAGTATGATCCCACGTTCCATTCCATTGAATGTTATTCATGTTTGGTGGAGTAAACTATCTTTTCATATTGATGCATCGAGTAAACCTTCAGAGTTATCTGTGACACATGAAATAGATGTGATAGTGAAAAAATTTGAAGAACTTGATGTACCTGTCAAAATTTCACTTAAAGGTAAATTACGAGAGATCGTGTATCCATCGACTACGTCGATGTTTCCACCGGTTGCCAAGGTTAAAATAAAAGGTGCACCAAAAAAAAGGAAAAAGTAAGGTATCAAAAAAAGATAAATCAACCAAGCGTGATCCATCTTGGTGGGAGTATGTGGATGCAAGTATTCGATGTAGTGACACAAATGCATGTAGCACTATTGATACTAGTAAATTAGAAAACATGACACCTCGACCATCATTCCAAAAGCTCCCACCTCGACCATCAGTTAGCAAAGTTCAACAACCAAGAGTTCTCGTCTTCAAAGATTGGTTGCCAGTTGAAATTGATAATTTCATAGATGATATTATTGATGTCGGTGATGATGGTAATTGTGAATATCGTGCAGTCACAACTTTAATTGGGTTGGTTGTTTGATTAATTAACGTGTTTATTTAATTAACTTGTTTATTTAATTAACTTATATATATCAAAAATAAAGATCCAAAATCTAAATCTAAAATAGATATAAAAAATACAGATCGCAATACCAAAATACAAAATCCAAAATAGATATCAAATAGATCCAAAATCCA
This sequence comes from Cicer bijugum, assembly GCA_037974875.1. Classification (NCBI taxonomy): domain Eukaryota; kingdom Viridiplantae; phylum Streptophyta; class Magnoliopsida; order Fabales; family Fabaceae; genus Cicer; species Cicer bijugum. The sequence goes on from JBBPBT010000183.1 coordinate 3,816,793, forward strand.
AAATCCAAAATCTAAATCTAAAATTTAATATTAAAAATACAGATCGCAATACCAAAATACAAAATCCAAAATAGATATCAAATAGATCCAAAATCCAAAATCTAAATCTAAAATAGATATCAAAAATCTAAAATAGATATCAAAATCCAAATCTAAAATAGATCCAAAATACAAATTCAAATCCTAAGTCTGCCTATGTTTTCTACGGTATGACACTACATTAGTCCAATCTCTACCACCACCCCTCTGAGATTGCAATACCAAAATTAATTCATTGACGAGTGTGATACCATCAGGTAAGACCAGTTGTCGACCAAGAAGCTCCTCTGCAATTTGTATTGTCCAGTGTTGCGTTAAAAAACACATTAATTAATTAAATGATTAATAATATTAATAAAGTTATAACTTAAAGTTAAATGAATTTACTGTTGTGACATCTAAAGCATGATCATCATCGGCAGGTTCTGCAACCGAATGAGCTACATAGACTGGTTCACTACGAAGTATATATGGATGAGAAATCTGACGAAACCAGTCTATGTACTCATTTGCGCACTTTGCAGGTCTGTGTACAACTGCCCCAGCGTCAACTACATGAACAACATATTGCGTAAACATGATGTCCATTTCCCCTGGTGTGGTCGTCTGGCCTACTATCTCCAAAGGTGAACCAGGGATGGTTTGGACATGTCCATATTGACGCAATACCCTATCTGGTAAGTGAGCATACATCTTGGGACCCCAGCGCATCCACCCTCTAAATAGTGAAACAACCTCAAATGGTCGCTTCGGTCTATGCTCTCTATAGGGTGTCCAACATATGTCATCAACATCAATCTCGTCCAGTGCTTTCCTAAATGGAATAATCAAACCTTTATCCCGTTTTGGCTTCCATCTAAGTGCTCTCGGGTATTCCTCATCATAAGTCTGAGATAGTCGACAACAATTCGCACACAATGTTGAAAAATGCTCATACACCCACGCCTGCACATATGTAATAACATATTCACAAATCAGTAAATCAAAAAACCACAAAATGATGAAATCAATCAAACAACAAAAGCAATCGCAAATACTTGTAATAGTGTTAGATATCCAGATACCGTCCTAGTCTGATGCATGCTCGCTTCTCGAAGATTGTCGTACAGGTAAGCAAGCGCAGCAGCACCCCATGCATATCCCCCACATGAGTTGAGGTCTCTGAAGCATTCAAGGTAGGCAACACTCAATGTGAAGGCACTCTTTTTGCTGAACAAGGTGCAACCCACCAAAAATAAAAGAAATGCCCTCGTAGCCACCTGCCAATGCAGATCAGCACATCGCTGATGATATACGTCGAGCAACCAACTATACCAAACAGTGGTTGTCTGCGTCATGTTAAACTCAGCATATGCATCAGCCAGACTAACCCCAACTAACTCACCCAATAATTCAGTAGCTTCATCCTTATCAAATATATTAATGCTAAAAAACGCACCGGTGATGGGTATATGCAGCAAAGAAGACACATCATCCAAAGTAATGGTCATCTCCCCAATTGGAAGATGAAAGCTGTTAATGTCGCGATGCCATCTCTCGACAAAGGCAGAAATTAGACCTTTGTCGATCATCTCATAGCTGCATTTTAGCAATGGATATAAACCGGAACTTCTAACAAGTTCCTCAACCTCTTCATTTTCAATGACAGCTTCTTTTAATTTTTTTCCCATTGCTAAAAACCCTTAACTCTCCGCGATCCTGAAATAAATTAACCATACAAATATAAGTTGAAACACATTAACCAAAATTAAATATTTAATTTCATTAAAATATTTACTTACCACGCCGTCCCATAGTCGTGTCGCAACATGATCCCCATATGTCCTTAAGATAGATCTGTCAATCGAACCCCCAGGATATCCTTCAGTTGCTTTAGGGTGGGCCTTATCAGGGTGGGCTTCATCAGCATGTTGGGCCTCATCCGCTTGCCCCTATTCTACTTGCACTTGTTCTGCTTATTGCCCCTGTAATCTTCGTTGGTGACGCAATTCAAGCCGAGCCCGGTGAGTCCGTGCAAAAGTGGTTGGTCTAACACGATGACTTTCAGGCCCTTCTATAACATGACTGTCTCTATCAGTAAACATTGTTCACACTATTTCTGCATAAATAAATCATAATCAGTATCAAAAAACATAACAATATAACATTTATGCAAGTCCACAACACAACCATGACATACGTGAACTGAGTTCACGTACGTGAACTCCATCACAATTTTTTGTGCCTACGTGAACTGAGTTCTCGTACGTGAAATTCATCAGTCTACATGAATTGAGTTCACGTATGTGAACTCCATGACAATTTTTTCCTGCCTACGTGAACTGAGTTCACGTACGTGAAATCCATGACAAATTTTTCCAGCCCACGTGAACTGAGTTCACGTACGTGAACTCCAACAACCTATGTGAACTGAGTTCACATCCATATACGTGATTTGAGTTCACGTATTGGATTTCAGTTCACGTATGTCACCACATTCAAAATACGTGAACTGAGTTCACGTTCATCATTTCAAAACAGCCTTCAAACCCAGAAAACCTTAAAACACCCCTAAACCCAAAAAACCTTAAAGCACCCCTAAACCCAAAAAAACTTCTTCATTCAACAGCCCCATTCAAAATAATTGTAGAGTGTTTAACCCAAAAACGAAAAACAATAGTGGCTTACTTGATTGATTGATGAAGCTTCAAATGATTCAAGATGGTGTTGAATGTGTTGATGATGGTGTTCAAGATGATTGCTTACTTGTTTACTTGATTGAATATTAAAATGAGTTTATAAATTCATGAAGAGATTGAAGAATGTAAATTGTTGAAGATGAAGGAGATGAAGATGTAAGGTTGAAGGAGATGAATTTAGAAATGTGGTTTAATTGAATAAAGAGGGAAGGGCAATTTAAATATTTTGGATTTAAAAAAAATTGAGGGGTGTGGGAAGTAAAATTAAAAAGAATATTATACATTTTTTTTATAAGTACAGAGATATGAATACATTTTAAAAACTAAATAGATATGAGTGGATTTAGAGATCTAATGAAATGGAGAGTCTGAGATTGTTTTTATAATTAATATCCTATAAAATCAAATAATCATAACTTTTTTTTTGGACAAAAAATCAAATAAATATTATAATGCATATACATATTTATATTCTTTAATTATATATTACCTCATTTTTTTTTATAACAGACAATTTGAATTATAATCTGTTCAATAAAAATTAATATTTTATATTATATATTAAATATATCAAATTTTGTTATTAATTAAAATCAAATTATCTTTTAAAAAGATAAGAAGAAATAATATAATAGTATAATACTTCATATTATAATATTATAATAATATAGTATGTTCATATATCTTGATTTTGGAGAGGAGTTGCAGCCACCTATTTATCCGTCTACGTAGAGAGAGTGTAAATATAGCTTAAAAATATTTCGAAGAGATAAATACATTATCTTCGTATATATAAGAAAATCATAACACTTAAAAGCATAGCCACAATGTTCAAAGGCAAAATCTACTAATGCTATCTTTTTAATTATATTTTAAAGTGTATTACATAGTGTGGGTTGGGCTCTAGGTTATTCGATTATAGCTGAATTAGTTTGTAATTGATATAAAGCAGATGTTCATATGACTCTCATGTTTACTCATTTTTATCGGATCTTAACTTTTGATACTATATTGAGAACTTTTGATACTATTTTGAGAGCAGATAGACAAACATGGAGGGTGGATGACCATTTACTCCAATATAATTGATCACTTTCAAAATGGATTCTAACGTGATAGTAACCAATAAAGGGTCATTGTTATAGTATTTTTTTTAAAAAAATGATTTTTATAATATTCTATCGTTTTGTTATAAATTTTTAAAAGATAAACTTAAAAAATAAAGTTTCAAATGCAAAATCAGTTTAAATAGTTTATCATAAGATATCGTTTTTAAATATTTTATCTATTTGTTATAATTTTTTTTGAACAGTAAAATTTTAAAAAATGGTTAAAAATGATAACTTATTTTGAGAAGCTTCTTAAAAATTATTATTGAAAGATATCTTTTTTAAAAATATAAAAATTTTATCATGTTAAAATATCTAATAATTAATTTGTAAGTTATTGAAAATCAAAATTATCTTTTTAATCAGTAACAAATGAGTTCGAAATAACTTCAACTATTTTTTAGTAAGTTTGCTAAAAAAAATTATATTTAGAAATATAATGTTAAAATTACTTTTTTTTTTAAATCTATTATGGACCCAAAATTGGGTTGTTCACATAATTTATTACAACAATATTTCAAGGATATTTGAGCTGTGATAGGTCTTCCTAATTGAAAAACACAAGTGTCTCACATTTGCAAAGGAGCAAACTGAGGTGTGCATGCGTTAATTTATTTTAAACTATGATAGGACTACTAGTTTTGGAAAGTGATAGAAGTTAAGGATCCGTTTGTTTGAAGAGATTTGAAAGAGGGATTAGAACAAACGTTTTAAATAATATTTATTTGGTTCAGTTTTAAAAAAAGAAAAAAAGAATAGAGAGGAATGTTAGAGAACAAAAACCTTCGAAATATATTTTTGTTATCTATTTTTGAGAAATTTAAAAGGGAGAAGACCAAAATAACTTACAAATGATTTAAAATTTATATCTCCCCTCAAACCAAATATAATAAAATATTTATCCTCCCTTCTCCTCGTTTAAACCAAATATATATATATATATATATATATATATATATATATATATATATATATATATATATATATATATATATATATATATATTTCTCCCTTATGTTGAATGAAACAGGTTCTAATAGAAAATACACTCTCAATGCATAAGATTTGAGTTCTCAAACTAATTTGGCTCCAAATAAGATTGAAGCACATCACAAGGTACAACGACATTATAGCGATCTCAAATAAATGCATACTTGTTTGAACATCTGCATTACTCCAATTGTGCGGGGTATCCTAACACTCAACAGACATACCTTCATACTAGCACATGGAAACACATGTTTTCCAAAACATTGCTTCACTAACTTTTGTTATCGGTTCTTGCAAATCCTTTGATCACTTGTGAATCAATTAATCAAAATTCAAGGGAAATAAAGACAAACAAACACTAAAATGAAACATGAAGTTTATTTTGAGATTGCTGAAAAGTCAGATGGGCGTTTGGTATGAATTTCTACTTGTAAGCATAGTAAAGGTATTTATTTACACAATTGCAATGGTAAAAAAAGAAAATGCAATTGAAATAGTTTGCCTTCATCTAAGTTCCCCACCATTGGAGTGATGGTTGCCATTGCTGTATGCATTTGGGTACTTGATATTCAGACACTTTAAGCCCCATATCCGAATTGTGCGGTCATCACTGGCTGAGGCCAACATGTGGGGATTAGCTGGATTCCAGCTCACACAGTTAACAGCTCCAGAATGACCAGGCAATACATCTACTAGGTCTTCTGAGTTTCTGTGCCATATGTAAACCTAATAAACATGGAAATCCAATAAACTCAAAATGGCTAGGCAAAAGAATTTATAGGAATTATGATGAAAAGAGAAAATCAATCAAAGAATAAATCTCTAACTTGGCTTGTGAAATTGACAAAACGTCTCTGAAATTATAAATTGTTGGTCATTTTAGCCTCTCGATACTACCTTATGTTGGTAAATATTTCCAATTAGTCCCTATAGTTTATATTTAAAATCAAACTAACCCTAAAAAGCTTCCTATAAATGTCGAAATAGATAAAACTCAAAATACTACCCCAATGTGTAAACTAAAACACCAACTAACAATACATTTTTGTCAATTTCTTCATTTCAGAGACTAATCTAGCAAGACCTTACAGTTTATGGACCAAAATTCACTCATCAATCAACTTTAACAAAAGGCACCCCTAAAAGCAAAAATAAAAACGATGTTATTATAGACTGCCAATTAGACTACCAATTAGATTAATACCTGTGAATCCTCACTTCCACTAGCAATAAAAGATTGCTTAAACCCACCAAAGCAAGATCTTATAACAAACCGGGCACGTTTATGACTTTTATACTTGCGAACAAGCTGAAGATCACCTATATTCCAAAGATGTATTTCTTGGTTCAAAAGATTAATCAACAAGAATCTGCTATCCTTTGACAAAGAGAAGGAAGTTATAATCTCATCCTCTTCAATAAATCTCTCATCGTTCGTTTCTTTGTTGAAGATCAGTATTACATTTTCTTTACAAATACTGATAATATATTCTCCGTCGCCTGTTATTTCCAAATCAGAAATCTTGAGGGTTTTTTCCTCTTTCCAAGACTTCACTTCTTTTCCATCTAATTCCCACATGCAAACGCTCTTGTCGTTGATGCCAGAAAGTATATAATTTCCACAAGGCAACCATGCACAGGAGATCAGGCCAGGACCATTCTTTTCATAAACTTGCAGGCATTTACCCGTAGAGACATCCCAACGCCTAACCGCTTCCTCCACTCCACATGTGAGGAGCTCTTGGCCATTAGGACTCCAGGAAGCAGATGAAACAGGTTTCTGGTGCCCACATAGTTTATGCTTGATAGACAGTCCACCATTTGTGTCAACCTATAAAAGGAACGGGAAAAAACAAAAAATGTGAAGCCCAATATTATAGCATAAGTGATATTCTACGTCTGTTTGACTGTTGACAAATATTTAAGGAGAAAGATACAACAGATATGCATCAAACACCATAAGCAGTGATCTTTTTCTTTCTTTATTCAGATAAACATTTCCTGGTCAATTGCCCTAATCCACCTTTTATGGCTGACACTTAGGCAGAGAGCTCAGTTGTCCTTTCACTATTTCACTCCGTTGCACCTCCCTGAGAGGTTGCTTGACTGTGAATTGACCACAACTCATCCTATGTTGATTTGTTTCCGTTAGACTTGTATTTGATCTATTGTCTCCGTCCTACTGTTATTGCTGGGTTCTTGGGGTTTGCTTGGCTAAGGTTTAGCTGTGTTGGCTACAGTTAGGAAAGATTTGTTTGTGACAAGTTGAAAGCTTGATTTGGTGTCAAATAAATAATTTAAAGCTGTGTTGATTATCTTCTATTGTTATTGATGATTTACATGTTATAAACACCGGGATGATTAACACAGTTTTATTTCACCTCAAATGTATGAATTCGATTTATATAAAGTGGGAAAGACAAATAAGATGCAACAGGGACATGATTGACATAGACAAGGCTATGATGCATTGTATAATAAAACATAAAATTAATAATTATAAAAAACTATAATCATAATGATGTATCCTGCTTATGAAAACCCAAAATCATAGTATAAAGGCAAATAAAAAATCTGAAACAAGATTCCAAAAGAGGTACTTTTAAAAGTTTATTTAGCACAGCAAGACCAAGACTTGAACGAATTTTGAAAGTTACCTTACTGTAAGTGAATAAGAAAATGAAATAACATTTAGAGAAGCATAAATTATGGGCCAACAGCATTGGACAAGGAGGATTTCCAAATTGAGGGCAACAGCTCAATAAACATCAAAAAGTAAATGCTCAACTTTGTAAGTGAGACTCCAGAGCTTAGGAGTAAAAATATGAAAGGGTTGTGACATACTTAAATAAACCAACAGCTTTATCTTTTAACTTTTTTACCCATGTCAGCTAGGTGGATGATGGAAAACACAGAAAAAAGGCCAGTCACGGTCTGATTTCATAACAGGCCAGATTGGTTGCATACTAGAATTGAAGCCACGTCGAAACCGGTATGGCAACCTGATAGGAATGTCCATGGTTCCTAGTGCAAAATGGTCGAAGCATGGAGGATAATATTAATGAATGCTCAAAAACGAGAATACAAAGGAAGGGAAAAGGAGAGACAGATAGACAGATAGACAGGGCAGAGGGCAACATTTGGTCACCATTTCCCACACCTGGTTCAACAAAACTAATACCAGTGATCACTGTTTCATAACAAACAAAAAAAACATGTTTTTCCTTGTCTTTTTCTCCTCTTGGATTGAAATTAGTAAGTCAACATTCGGTCAATCTTCTCCATGCTCTGGCTTTCACTATACCAATAGATTACACTTAATTTAACAGCCCAAACTTGCATCTTATTTGAAAGATGATTTATCACCTTTTGACACATCATAAAGAGGGTTATGCTGTTTTATTACTTTTCAATAAAACATGAACTACACAAAAGTAAAGAAAAGGTAACATAGAATTGGACAGTGTTGGATCACGGATTATGCTATAGCCAACAGATGCAGATATCCTTTGTAACTATTAAAGAAAGAGTGCAATTTGGTTATATGACGTGAATAACAAGTTACAATTGGCCTCTGCATAAAGGATCTGATGTTTAAAGCAGAACAGAAGCATATATTTCATCATCAGATAATACCTCCCAAATGATTGCTGTTCGATCATTTGATGCTGAGGCCAAATATTTCCCATCATGTGAAAATTGTACAAACCAAACTTCATCATCATGTGCTTCTAATATCTGTCAGATATTTGAAGGATAAGAAAATAGCATCAGAACATAGATACTGCTCATGCTATATAAAGAAACACAGGACAATCATGGTTAAAAAAAAGGTTTCTATTGTCTATTCATTATTCAAAAGATTTTGCAGCAAATAAAATCTTGAAAGATCAAAAGTGAAAAACAAAAGACCACATAAGCCACAAAATAGGGATTATACAGATACTACAATGCAGGTTAGACAGTATCTTTGTACAACTGATATAAAGTATATGTTTAACAGTTCAATACAGTTTCAGATAGTCATCTGTAATGTTTAATGTTCCATGATTAATAGAGATCAAAACATACATTATATACATACGATGTGCAAATCTAACAATCGATAAACATACATTATAATGATCTCAATAGAGAAGTACAGAGAGAATTTAAAGGAAAATTTTACAGAACAACTCTAAGATCTGCAATGCTTCATGGTCTGAATGTCATGATGCATTACTGGTTGCACCAGAGAAGATAAGATTAAAAATTCAATTATTATTAGAAACAAAGTTGATGCAGCTCCCATCACAGAAAACATGGCACCGTCCCATCAAAGGTTTCAACATGGTGAAGAGGGTTGACCAGATGGAGAATAGTTGAATAGTAAGAGACAGGGCAACTATGAAAAACCATACGTCAAACCATTAAGAGAAATTTATAGGTAAATAGTTTATCTTTAAAATTACTATACCATACAATAAAGAATCATGGAACTGCTTGATCCATGTAAATGTTGGCATGTTGCTCCGAATAGAGAAAGGCTTGGTAGTTCTTGTTTAGCCAAAACAAAGAACATGAGATTTATATAACAAAAGGATGATCCAAGAATAATATTAAAAATATGTAAGTATTAATGATGTATTTCAGTACAACAAAAGCTTTTTACGACGCGATGGGGTCAAGGTCTCAAGGATTAATTCATCTACTACTGATTATTACAATGACTAGACCAAAATTCTGAAGACAAATACTAAGCTTTATGCAAAAAATGCTCAAACAACCCAACTCTAAAAGACCAAATACCCAAGCCTCATATCTTATAGAAGGAACACAAGATGTTTTATGACTCAAACAATAAATCATAATGATGAACATCCCATCCCAAATTGCAAAGCCTTATTTTCAAATTACATTTACACCATAACTTTAGAGAGAGAAAATATGTAGTTGGAGGATTGTAAATGATTAGATTTGTAGACAGGAAGAAGAACTGTGAATCATGAGTCAAAACTAAAAACATTATGCTAGAAAATAAAGGTCACTATGGCATAGGATGATGAGATATATGCACAACATTATATTATAAGGCAAAGCAAATTTGAAATTATTCACAAAAAGTGAACTCTAGGCCTATGTCTGCTGGAAATGCTGCCTCTTCTGACTAACTGCCACATCAGCCCTTCCTTATCCATCCCATTTGGTGGGTTTAGGCATTGGTTGGTAAAAAGTAGCTGATGGTAGATTAACTAATAACAAATGAGCGTATGGTGGATACCAAATAAGCTAGGTGATAGTTGATAAGTTAATTGATTCAATTTCAAGTGTTCGGTAATATTTGCTGTTGAACAAATTCGTAAATATAAAGTGACAAAAAGATACTTTTAATTAATATTTAAAAACTTTCAATTAAGATAATGAGGGTTAAAATATGATACATTATAAACTATAAGCTCAAACATTACATGAAGTGACATCTCAATGAAACGCTATAATCAGAGAGAGAAACGTTAAAAAAGTTCGTCAAAGAAATCTGTTATCAAGCACTCTACTTTGATCATATGAACTTATACAATATAAGCTATCCACTATAAGCTAGCAGTTTAACCTTGCCAAATATTAAAAGTACAATATAAGCTATCCACTAAGGCATCTTTTCATAGCATGGGTTAGATATTAAAAACGTTCAAGACCTTCACCTAACAAAATCATTGAGTACTTCCACGGACTTTACCTTCAAATCAGATAACCATAAAAAACCACTAACACCCCTTTGCTGAAACATACTTAACTTATCTACTTCTAATATCAAAAGGATTAAATCAAAAAACAAACAAATAACTAAAATGAAGGAAATGGAAAAAATAGCTTAAATGTTCTATTTAGTCATCTTTTCTCTTCATTGGATTTGAAATTAGCATTTGAAAGACATCAGGTCATAAAGAATAAACGCAATTGCAAAATTCCAATTAACGTGAATGATTGCAACAGACAATGAACAGGGATTCAATTAGGCAATAGCATACATATATTGAAGTCAACAAGCACAAATGGAAACAGGGGATGGAATAGCCGAGGATAAGATTGAGAACTGAAACAATAGATCCACAGCTAGAAGAGGCTTCAAAGGAGGAGATAGACAACTACACAAGAGATAAGTAATTTTTGTCTTTTATAAATTTACAGGTGTTTGCAAGATACTCGATAAAATATTTACAAAATCTATTACTTCAAAACATCAATTGATAATTTAGTACAACAATCAAATTTAACAAGGTAACAACAACAGTAGAAATGGAAAGTAAACTGAAATTAAAATGCAATATAAGGCACAAAAGTTTTGGCTTCTTATTTCATTAGACAATTGATGGTTACATCAATACTTTGCCCAACACAGTGTTGTCAATTGCGTATCGTGGAAAATGGCAGTTTGTTCAAATTCCCACTATGCTATAGCGCCACAATAGCAGCTATCTAACAATAATTTGTACTAAATAGCATATCGTGGATCAATGGCGATTTGTTCAAATTCTGCTATGTTATAGCGCTATAGTGGCTATATGATAACATTGGCCCAACACAATGCTGACTGTGTCAGCTAATCAGAAAATAACAGAATAATTTGGTCATTATTCAATACATGTCCCTGACTCTAATACATGGAAGGACAAACAGGCATTCAACCTGACCATATAGTAGCCTCTCATCATTCAATCACAACTTGCATCATATTGGAGAAAAGAAGTAAAGGAACTAAAAAAGCTATCAGAGAGTTCTAGCTTGCAAAAAGCAAACAAAAAAACAAAGCATATTTTGCCATTATCAACAATGAAAATTTTCAGATAATTAGAATGAAGTAGAAAGGTAAAATATAAAGATTCCCATATAAACCTCAACACCTATTAGACATGTCATTTTCTAACCTGTAATGTTCTAGAAGGTATCTGAGTTTTTCCACAGTGATGATCAGAATATACTGACATCTCCTTATCCAATGAATTGTGAAACATGCAAGCCTCTTGTTGAAAGATGAGAGCTAGTTCAACTAGGCGTTCCAATCTCTTTTCAGGTACCATTACAGTCGGGGGAATCAATTTCTGTAGTTCCTCCAGTAGTTTCAGCCGAGTCCTCACCCTTACTAACTCTCGTCTTGATAAACCATTTAGGCCACAAGGAGATACTATGCAAGAAGTAAGTTCACGAATTCTAGTACTATCAACACAATGTTGTGTAATCTCAGTCCTCAATGTCTTCAATGCATCCATGACCTTATCCCCATCAAGAAGCTCAAAAAATTTCTGCTCCAATATTAAAAATGAGGCGGCCCTGACAATACCTTCATCGTGTAGACCAATTTTATTCAATGTGGCTAAGCTTTCGTCCCAATCGCCGTCAAGTATCTTCTGCATAAACACATTTACCACAGACGACTGCAAAGGTATGCCCGACTCTTCCTCTAAGTGTTCCCCGCTCTTTTTGTAACCAAGAGAATACAACGCCTTTGTGATTATCCTTACAAACTCCCTTCTTTTTATGATCCCTATCGAACCAATAACTTCGTCGTCCCCTTCAGCTGATAGGGGTCGAGCCATCAAGTCACTTGAAGAGCCTACAATGCACTCCACAGAAGATGAACTGCTGTAAGATGACAATCTCATTCGTTTTAAAGCTGGTTCTTCATCTTCCACGCCTCCCATGAAAAGCCCATATATAATATTTTTCCAGCAGCGAGCAATAAAACACAGTGCACAGTAAGAATACAACAACAAAATGCTTCCAAAAATAGCCAATTCTGCACACAAAAAGCATCACAGAAACAGCAATAATAAATAATCAAATACTATATATAACTCAATAAAGCATTTTGAAACTACAATAACCTGAAAATCAAATTCATCAAATTGAACCAGTGAACAACAACAATCCGAAATAAAGACATGATACCTATAAAACTTCGCAAGAATCGGAATCTTGAGCTAACTCGGCAATTGATAAGACAAGAAAAACTAACTTTCTAAGGAAACAAACAAGAATCAGAACAATCGGAAACCGCAGATCCATGAAATGGTAACTTACCAGAGAAGCAAGAGAAACGATCTGAAGTTCGGCGGGCGATCGCCGGTGAAGCACCGCCGATTCGTCGTTGTGTTTGTTTGTTTTCTTTGGTCTCTAACCGAATTTCTCTTTGCAGTTACCGAAGCAGAAGAAGAAATGGATTGGATGGTGTGGTTATGTGTTTTATATATGTAGAGAAAATTTTCATCAATTATTCTACTCGATTTCTCTTTTCTTTTTCTAATTTTTCTTTTTCTTTTTCTTTTTCTTTTTCTTTTCCTTTTCTTTCTTCTCTATCTCTTCCTCACACCACCTCACCTCACCTGTTTGCTATTGCCATGGCCTAAATTTTACTTTAGTTTTTTATTTTTTATTTTTTATTTTGGTTTCTTTTTTTAAATGGTTTTTTTAGTTTAACTTTTGTTTTAATAAGAAGTTTTATGTTTTTTATTCATCTCTTATTTTATAAGACCATCTAATAAAATATACTACAGTCAAAAAAGAGTTTAATGATATATTGTCCATATAAACAATTTTTATATTGACAATTAACATGAGTCCTGATCGTTGAAAATTACAAAGATGAAATTGGTTTATATTATCAATGCATAGTAAATTTTTTCATTAGAAAAATAGTTTTAATAATAAACTTGTTTAAAAAAAATGTGTTACTTTTTATGATTTTGAAGATTTTGAGGATGAATGAGATTTGGAAATTGTAAAAACATCAATCAAGAAATTCATTCGATAAAAGAGTGTGGCCGCATAAACTTTAATCCTAAAAAGTGTGTTATTTTTCTATTATTATTCTTACAATTAATCATTATTGTAAGGAAGTTCCTCAAAAGAAATGTCATAAAAAAGAGAAAAATAATTTATATTTTTTAGTAGTAAATTAATGATGGACATTTTTATAAAGAAATCATGAAAGAATGTAGAATTTTAAAAATGTTCTTATATTAAAGGACAAAACAATGTGAAAAAAGAACTTATAATTACTAACCGAAGGAATATATTCTTAGCATCTTTTTTTTAAACCTATTATTCTCTGCACACAATTCTCCACACATAATGAGAGTAATCACTCGAGTGAGGGTAAACTCACAATAGATGGCAAAGCCTCCTTTCCAAACTACATTGTACTTTATTTGATAAAAAAAAAAGCTTCATTATATTTTCTTTTTCTTTGTATCATAAAAAATCATCTATTTTGTCTACATCTACTAAACTTAATGCTTATTAAAAAGGTAGTCAAAGAGAAGAAAAAAAAAATTTGTTAAACTAACACTAATGATCATTTTTTAGATGATTTTATAGAAATTTAAATTCTACCTCTTAAAAGTTATAAGATTGAACTTAAACATCATAGACAAAGTTCTAACACTTCAAAACAAATTTGATTTCTAGTTAATTGATACTAAGCAAACGAAGTTTGTCATTTGCATTCTTTTCTAAGGATTATAAGATTAGGGTCATTGGGGTCTTGTTTTGGATTGTTTCTGGATTGTGTTTGGGTAACAATATTATTTTTTCGGTAAAAAGCAATAAAGAAAGACGTTCGTAAATAATTTTGATGATAAATCACGCATTCTATGAAAACAATTTATCGTAGGTTATTTGATAAATTTATTTGAGTGCGTATGTGATTATAATCATTAGTGAAGAATGCAAGAAATAAAGTTGATCCATGACTTCAAGAATGGAAAGAAAAGTTAATTTTGCCTCTACTAAAACGCATTTTCCATCAAATAAAGAATAAGATCGTCTAACCTTTGATAACTTAAAGATGTTTGCTTTTAATAGAAAACGTGGAAGTACATTTGGACTGTTCAAAGAATCACTATTTGGTCATTTTAAGATTGATTGCCATGTACTTAAGTGAATGAAGTCCTATCAACAAGCCATGTTGATGCAACACCTAAAAAATTAGTTTTTTTCAAAGAAGCATTTCCTACTCAACTAACAATGTTTCATCCGCTTGAAACAAAAATTGTTGCTTTTTATATGAAATTATTCTGAAAAGCGTATGTAGCACCCTTATTTTAATTAATTAAATTAAAACTATTATTTTGTTTATTCTTTTATTGTTTTAGTGTGACGATAATAGAATAATTATTCCCTAGATGTTTGATTATTTGATGAAGTAATTTTATATTAAATAATTATTGGGATTTTTTATTAACTAATTAAAACTCGTAAAAATATATGTCTTAGAGTGAACAATGACCAAGTCAATTTTGACAAAGTCAAAATTGAATCACACACACTACTCTTGTGTCCATTCAAATGTGTAACTAACAATAATAAATACATGAATGCCAATTAATTCCTAACGGTTGGTCATTGAATGAGATTATTCCAATTGAATTTCGTATTCATGTGGGCAATTAAACTCAATGAAGGGAATTATTCCTTAGTCACAGACACCTCTCCTTCGTAAGACACGCCATTACCAACATTACATTTATCTCAAATGTTTTCTAAGTCACTCAAACGACCACCCTCACATTCCCTCACATTCGGATCGAGGTTCTAAACTTTTGTTCCTTCATCTTGTTGAAATTTTCGAGGACGATATAGTGTCACTTCGAAGGAAAGCACTCGATGTAAGAGTTTTTCCCCATGCAGAGTTAGGCTAGACATTAAGTTAGTGAATCATAAAATATTGATATGATGTCTGGATGTATTAAAAGGAAAATATTGATTTTTATTTTTGTCGTAAAGGAATTAACTATAATGCTTTGATTTTTTTTCTTTTGGTAATAACTATCTTGATGAATTAATTATAGAATTATACTTTTATTATTATACCTTGATAAATATGTTTGTAGTGAAAATGTTTAGTGTTTTACGTGTTTTAGAGTATTTAATTATAAAGTTATAATTTTTATAATGTTATAATTAGTAATATGTTTATTATGATGTATTTGATTTTAATTCTTGACTTTGAGTATTTTAAATTTAAAATGTGATTTTTATGGACAATGTATGTCTTGAGGAAATTGATGAAAATTTTATATTTTTTAATTTTAATAATATGAAAGAATTTGATATGGAATGATTTGTTCTTGTGATTGCCTTAGTGGCTGGTGATCTGGGTTTGAATAGTTTTTCCTTGTGGTGCCTAAGTGGCGCGCAAGTGGAAAAATGGGTATTTTAATAAATAAATAAATAAAAGTAATGTTTGTAGTGATAAGATTGATGTGGTACACTTTTATTTGAATTTTTTTTAGTTATTTACTTTTATGGCCGATTTTAAATAGAAATACGGAGGCGGGGTCCTTCCGCCAGGAAAAAGCTGAATTATTCTATTTTAATAAGTGGACATTTTCTATAATTATTAAATTTTCTTTGCAATAATAATTAATATCAAGTAAATTGCGTTACTTTCTTTGTTAAAGTGAAATCAAACTATCTCCTAGTGAAATTTTATTATATGATAAAAAAGAAAAATTGTTTTGAAAGAAAATAAATATTTTTGAGTAATGTCTTGGATCAAAATCTGGGGCGTTACATTGTGGTATCAGATCATTAATTCTCGGACTTTAGTGGGATGGGACGCTTCGTGTATGTCGCATGTTTTCTATGATTTTGTTCATGTTAATCGTTTAATTTTCTAATTATTTGAGTTTTACCAATTATTTAAATGCATATTATTTGTCATTAATTATGTACCTTCTTGAAATTGAATTTTATTAATTATTTTAACTTTTATTACGTCATTAATTGTGTAACCTATTTGAATTTGAAATTCTACTAATTACATACATTTCTTTTATGTGTTATTTTTGTAACCTCATTAAATTTGAATTTTTAAGAATTGTTTAAATTCCTAATAAGTGTCATTAAATATGCTAATTGCTTAATTTTTCTGATTATTGAATTTACTTAAATTTCTATTAGGTGTCATCAATTGTATAACGTACATTAATTTTTATCATTAAGAATATGTCTTGAATATTTCATTTAATGGTGCACTTAATTGTTTTTCTATTAAGTGTCATTAAATAGGTTAATCGCTTAATTTTCTAATTATTGAATTTTACTTAAATTTCTATTATGTGTCATTAATTGTATAACTTCTATGAGTTTTTGTCATTAAAAATATGTCTTAAATATTTTATTTGATGATACATTTATTTGTGTAAGAATTTGAATTTTAAGAATTACTTAAATTTCTATTAAGTGCCATTAAATATATTAATTGTTGATTTTATAATTATTAAATATTATTTAAATTTTTATTATGTGTCATTAATTGTATAACCTACACGAATTTTTGTCATTAGATATTTGATTTAATGGTGTATTTAGCTGTGTATGAATTTGAATTTTAGAATTACTTAAATTTCTAGTAAATGCCCTTAAATATGTTAATTCTTAATTTTATAATTATTAAATATCACTTAAATCTTTATTGTGTGTCATTAATTGTATAACCTTCATTAATGCTTGTCATTAAAAATATGTGTTAAATATTGGATTTAATGGTGCGTGTAATTGTTTTCAAATTTGAAATCTCTATATCTACTTGCATGCTTCATTGACATTTTCTTTTATATTTTTACAATTTTTAAGTTGTTACATTTTATAATCTTTATGATTTTTTTCTTTTATTGTATGACTTTTTATTTGATTAATTTTAGACTTTCTACCTCTTATTCATACTAAATTTTTGATTTTCTAACTATTTTATGTCATTAATGATTTAAATTTCATTATGTGAATTTAATTGTCTAACTTCTTGGAATAATTATGATGAAAAATATGTTTTAAATTATTGATCACATGATTTGAAATAATTTTAATTTAATCAAACAGTAATTATTGATGTGAATTATGTGTTTATTACTATGATTTAAAATTATTGAGTTTTCATCATATAATCTAAATATTTGTAATCAAGACAATGTTCTAAACACTAAATTATGTATAATTGTATGATCCGCACAGTAGAAGGGAAGGATAATACATAAAGAGTTGTATTTAAGGGAAGGATAATACATAAAGAGTTGTATTTAAGTGTTATTAAGTGATTCATTGACCCACCTCTCTTTCATGGGAACCCCTTAAAAACACGACTTGTTGTATAATTCGGACCTACTATATAGTGTTCAATAAAAGACTTTCATACTACCCTAAAGTTAAAATTATATTAGAATATTTTTCTAATTAGATAATTTTAGGAAGCGCTATGTCTCGTCGAACAAACCGATCGGTCCCCCAAGGAAGAAACGATATGACTGAAGTGATCCAAGCCATGAATGCAATGGCTGCTGCAATGACCCAACAAGCTGCGGTCCAGGCCCAACGAGATGCACAGAGGGACTAGAGGGATGAAGCAGCTAGTGCAGCAAGAGCATTGAATGAATTTCGTCGACAAGATCCGCCTAAGTTCAAAGGAGAGCATGACCCCGATAAGGCTGATCTTTGGCTGCAAGAAATCGAGAAGATCTTTGAGATCCTACACTGCCCTGACAATGCGAAAGTGGAGTATGCAACCTATTTAATGGTTGGTGAAGCTGAATACTAGTGGCGAGGTGCGAAGAAAATGATGGAGACAAATCATGAAGAGCTAACCTGGGAGGCTTTCAGGAATAAGTTCCTAGATAAATATTTCCCGAAAAGTGCTAGGGCTGAGAAGGAGGCCCAATTTCTGAAGTTGTATCAAGGGAATCTCACGATAGCAGAATATGCGGCAAAGTTTGAGTCCCTAGCAAAGCACTTCCGCTATTTCATAAATCAGGTAGATGAAGAATACATGTGTGAGCGGTTCGAAAGCGGGCTTAAGTATGAGATTAAGGAGTTAGTGGGGCCCTTGGAGATACGTCAATATCAAGTGTTAGTGGAGAAATGCAAGAAAGTGGAGCAGATGAAACAAAGTCGTCTGAATAGGGGCGCAGTAGGTGGACCCATCAGACCTCAGGTAGAGATTTAAATCCATCCATATTATGAGAGTTATAAACTTGGACTCTAAATGTTAATATTTACCCCTAAATGTTAATATTTTAAACAGGGGCATAACGACCAACAGAATAGGGGCAGACAACATCAACAACACAAGCCATATGTCCGACCACCGGGGGATGCTAGAGATCAACCTCGACCTCAAAACGGGGAAGGTCAAGGGCAAAGAACTCCAAGTCAGAACCAGACATACCCTATTAGGTGTTTTCGCTGCAACAGGGAGGGACACAAGATATCTGAGTGCCCAATCAAACCAAGGGTTTGTTACATTTGTCAGAAGCCAGACCACTTTGCAAATGAATGCCCTGAACGGAAGGAAGACAGAGCTGTTAACCGCAACAAAATCAACGAAAATGTTACACGCCCTACTGCCAAGGGACGTGTCTACCATATCAATGGAGAAGAAGCTCCATCTTCCTCTGAACTTATCCAAGGTGAGTGTTTGATTGTTGGAAAATCACTTAATGTAATATATGATTCGGGGGCAACACACTCATTCATTTCATTGGATTGGTGGATTCGCTCCAACTTGTTGTTACTACCTTGCCATTTGATTTGGTGGTTACCCTACCTTCTACCGAATCGGTGAAATGTAATACGGCTTGCTTGCAATGTCCGTTGATTGTGTTTGATATGAGATTCAATGTTGATTTGATTTGTATTCCCCTAAAGCATGTTGGAGTGATCCTTGGGATGGATTGGTTGTCAAGCCATTATGTTTTATTGGATTGCGCTCGTAAGTCTGTGATATTCCCAGACCCAGGTGTTTCTCGATTCCTCGATACAAATAAATTGAACTTCTCTTTGCAAGGGGGAGTTCAAAAATGTGTTTTCCTCAACTCAGTCAGTATGAAGCTAGAGGTGGAGGTAGACGGGATACGTGTGGTCGAAGATTTTTCAGAGGTATTTCCGCCGGATGTACCAGGATTACCCCCAGTTCGTGATATTGAATTCTCAATTGATGTGACTCCGGGTACATGACCTATTTCTATTGCCCCATATAGAATGTCTCCGTCGGAATTTTCAGAGTTGAAAAATCAGTTGGAGGACCTTTTATCTAAACAGTTTATACGACCGAGTGTCTCACCTTGGGGAGCACCAGTGCTCCTAGTGAAGAAGAAGGATGGAAGATCTAGACTTTGTGTCGATTACCGTCAGCTTAACAAAGTCACCATCAAAAATAGGTACCCCTTGCCACGCATTGATGACTTAATGGACCAACTCAAAGGAGCAATCATATTTTCAAAGATTGATTTGAAGTCGGGGTACCATCATATTCGGGTAAAGGAAGAAGACATCCCTAAAACAGTATTCAGAACTCGTTATGGGCACTTTGAGTATTTGGTGATGCCTTTTGGTGTCACCAATGCACCAACTATTTTCATGGATTACATGAATCGTATATTTCACCCCTTCTTAGACAGATTTGTAGTGGTCTTCATTGATGACATATTGGTTTATTCTAAGAGCCGAGAGGAACATGAAGTTCACCTACGTCAAGTTTTGCAAGTCTTGAAGGACAAGCAATTGTATGCTAATCTGGGATAATGTGAATTCTGGCTGGAGGAGGTGAAATTCTTGGGACATGTTATTTCAAGGGAAGGTATCACTGTCGACCCAACTAAAGTAGAGGCTGTGGTGGCATGGAAACAACCACATACCGTTATAGAGATTAGAAGTTTTTTGGGCTTGGCTGGATATTATAGGAGATTCATTGAGGGCTTTGCCAAGATTGCAGCGCCGTTGACACAACTCACCAAAAAGAATCACATTTATGCATGGACAGAGGAATGTGAGAAGAGTTTTCAGATGATGAAAGAGAAACTAACTACTTCACTGGTGTTGGTGTTGCCATAACCAGAAGAACCATATGAAGTTTATTGTGATGCTTCTTTACAAGGGTTGGGTTGTGTACTTATGCAGAAAAAACAAGTGGTAGCATATGCTTCAAGACAGTTGAAGGTGCATGAGAAACATTATCCTACACATGACATGGAGTTGGCTGCAATAGTTTTTGCACTAAAGATTTGGAGGCACTATCTGTATGGATGCAATTTTGATGTATACAGTGATCATAAAAGTTTGAAATACTTGTTCGACCAGAAGGAGCTCAATATCCGACAACGGAGATGGATGGAGTTTATCAAGGATTATGAGTTTACGCTGCTCTATCACCCAAGAAAAGCCAATATGGTGGCTGATGCCTTGAGTAGAAAGTGAGCCCATTTGTCATCCATAACATTGAAAGAGTTAGAGTTGTTAGAGAATTTTCGCGACTAGGATCTTAATTTGGATTTTGTGTCGGGAAAAGTACAATGTGGAATGATCATCGTAGATAATAAACTAATGAATGAGATTAAAGCCCTTCAAGCGACTGATGAGGCTATTCAGGCTCGACGAAAATTGGTTGAGACCGGCAAGGCTTCAGAATTTGAAATAGATCGAGATAACATTTTGTGGTCTAATAAACATATTTGTGTGCCCAATAATGCAGAGTTGAGGAAAACTATTTTGGATGAGGCCCACAAGAGCAAACTGAGTATTCACCCTGGTACTACGAAGATGTATAAAGACTTGAAGCACAAATTTTGCTGGCCAGGAATGAAGAAACGAGTGGCAGAATATGTGGCGTCTTGCCTGACTTGCCAAAAGGCTAAGGTTGAACACCAAAAACCTGTTGGATTGTTGCAGTCATTAGATGTACCAGTGTGGAAATGGGATAGCATATCTATGGACTTTGTGGTGGCATTACCTAAGACTCAGAAGAAATTTGACTCCATTTGGGTGATTATTGATAGGCTCACGAAATCCGCCCATTTCATACCTGTAAGGACAACTTACAATGTGTCTAAACTTGCAGAGATTTACGTTGCTGAAATTATTAGATTACACGGGATACCATCTAGCATTGTGTCTGATAGAGATCCAAAGTTCACTTCCCGTTTGTGGGAAGCATTACATGAGGCATTAGGTACTAAATTGAGATTGAGTTCCGCCTACCACCCTCAAACCGATGGTCAAACTGAAAGGACTATTCATACATTAGAGGATTTGCTAAGAGCTTGTACATTAGATAATCGAGGAAGTTGGGATGATCTATTGCCTCTTGTCGAATTTACCTATAACAATAGTTATCATGCGAGCATCGGGATGGCACCGTACGAGGCTTTGTATGGGCGCAAATGCCAAACTCCCTTGTGTTGGTATCAAGATGGTGAAAACTTGATCATAGGGCCAGAGTTGGTGCAATAGACTACAGAGAAGGTGCGTCAGATCCAAGAGCGGATGAGGACAGCACAGAGCAGGCCTTTGAAGTAAATGAAGCTTACTCCTAAGTTTATTGGACCATAGCAAATTCTTCGACGTGTGGGTCCAGTGGCTTATTGATGACTCTTCATCATATGCATAATTTTTATTGATTTTAGTCTTATTTATCTTTAATCATTAGTTAATTTAATGAGTTATTTAATATATTTTGTTGATTTTAGTTATTTGATGTAATGAAAGCTAAGATCCATATCTACAACTTTCATGAAGACACAGGGACCAAATTCAGACTCGAAAGATGCGAAACATGCAAAATACGTCAGACAACAGATGATGTGCGCCTGGAGCGCATTTATCAGGTTTCAATCTGTCAAACATGCGCCTGGAGCGCGCCTAGCGCGCTTGGAGCGTATTTCACCTGTTTCAGCTCTGCCAACGCGCGCCTGGAGCGCGTGACACGCATCAGCAATCATAAAAACGCTATTTTTTTTACTGTTTTAGGGATCTTTTTGACTCTTGGGAAATTCGGAGACTTGTGCCCTAGCATAGAAACTCAAAGACGGCCGTTTCTAACGCCATTGAAGCAGTTTTATCAAGAATCATCCATGAATCATTCTTGTAATTTTTCTTTAATCCCTATCTTTTGTATCTCTATCATGAGTAACTAAACCCTATTTGTTAGGGATGAGTGTAACCAGATGAAACCCTTATTTTTCTGATTTGATTTCTAGTTATATGAATGAGTTTATTGAATTATTTTTCTCATCTCTGTGCTTAATGCTTTTTATTGCTTGATAAACATTAAAATGTTCCACGATTTGTATTTTGAAACGGAAGTGGACTTTACGAATGCTTGAGATGAGAAATTCATGAATTTGTAGTCTAGGGATAGATGCAGGTCAGGAAACCAATTAAATTAGTTGCAAAGCAATAATTTACAAGAGAATTTCTATACGCAAATGCTTAATTCTAATCTTAAATCTACTAAGGAATTAGGGGTTACTTTGGAATTAAAGGTTTTGTCACTAAGACATTAGGGCAAGAATAATAAAGAGAATTCGGTAATAATTCAATAAAGGAATTCAGTAACTAGGATCAAATTAGACATCAAGGTTGGATTCGAAGTGAAACTCATCCCTGACATTTTTCTCATTATAAAAGATCAATTTTATTACTGTTGTTAATTTCAAATATTATTTCAATCAACTTGGGAACCTTTTGTTCAATTTTAGTAATTAAATATAATTCAATAGTAAAACACAATCCTTGAGTTCGACACTCGGTACTACCGTTTTATTATTACTTGCAACGATTCAGTACACTTGCTGAAACGCTATCACTTATCAAATAGCTTTACCACCAAATTTGACCAATTTGTATGATGTGTTCCATGTGTCACAATTGAGGAAGTACATGGCAGATTCATCCCATATTATTACGCCAGATGATATTCAATTGAAGAAGAATCTTACCTTCGAGGTCCCACCGATAAGCATCACAGACAGAACTACCAAACATTTAAGGGGAAAGGAAATTCCATTGGTTAAGGTTATTTGGAACCAGACGACTGGGGATGCCACTTGGGAGTTGGAGGAGAAGATGAAAGAGCTTTACCCAGACCTTCTAGATACCTCTTAGTTTCGAGGACGAAACTATTTTAAGGGGGTAAGTATTGTAACACCCTTATTTTAATTAATTAAATTAAAACCATTAGTTTTGTTTATTCTTTTATTGTTTTAGTGTGATGATAATAGAATAATTATTCCCTAGATGTTTGATTATTTGATGAAGTAATTTTATATTAAATAATTATTGGGATTTTTTTATTAACTAATTAAAACTCGTAAAAATATCTGTCTTAGAGTGAACAATGACCAAGTCAATTTTGACCAAGTCAAAATTGAATCACCCACACTACTCTTGTGTCCATTCAAATGTGTAACTAACAATAATAAATACATGAATGCCAATTAATTCCTAACGGTTGGTCATTGAATGAGATTATTTCAATTGAATTTCGTATTCATGTGGGCAATTAAACTCAATGAAGGGAATTATTCCTTCTCTCTGATCAATTACCCACCTCCTTTATTAGTCACAGACACCTCTCCTTCGTAAGACACGCCATTACCAACATTACATTTATCTCAAATATTTTCTAAGTCACTCAAACGACCACCCTCACATTCCCTCACATTCGGATCGAGGTTCTAAACTTTTGTTCCTTCATCTTGTTGAAATTTTCGAGGACGATATAGTGTCACTTCGAAGGAAAGCACTCGATGTAAGAGTTTTTCCCCATGCAGAGTTAGGCTAGACATTAAGTTAGTGAATCGTAAAATATTGATATGATGTCTGGATGTATTAAAAGGAAAATATTGATTTTTATTTTCGTTGTAAAGGAATTAACTATAATGCTTTGATTTTTTTTCTTTTGGTAATAACTATCTTGATGAATTAATTATAGAATTATACTTTTATTATTATACCTTGATAAATATGTTTGTAGTGAAAATGTTTAGTGTTTTACGTGTTTTAGAGTATTTAATTATAAAGTTATAATTTTTATAATGTTATAATTAGTAATATGTTTATTATGATGTATTTGATTTTAATTCTTGACTTTGAGTATTTTAAATTTAAAACGTGATTTTTATGGACAATGTATGTCTTGAGGAAATTGATGAAAATTTTATATTTTTTAATTTTAATAATATGAAAGAATTTGATATGGAATGATTTGTTCTTGTGATTGCCTTAGTGGCTGGTGATCTGGGTTTGAATAGTTTTCCCTTGTGGTGCCTAAGTGGCTGATTATTTGTGTTATGATTTTCTTTCTTTGTGGTTGCCTAAGTGGCTAGTGACTTGTATATTTTGAACGTCATTATCATTATCATGACATATCATATGCATCTTTGTGGACGCCTTAGTGGCTGGTTTAATTTTTCCCATTGGTATGGGTGACTTCTGTGTGGACGCCTTAGTGGCTGGCTATATCCGGATCATATATATTTAGGAGCATGCATAAATTGCATAGATTTTATTGTCATTGTTATTTTCATCATAAAGTGAGTTATTATTGGAGTTATTTATATATTTTAATACTTTTCATACACTCTTGCGAATCATAAAAAAAATAATATTATTTCTCTAAATCTTTTATTACAAAAAGATTTTATATTTTTATTTTATGGTTGTTAATTTACTGTTTGGTTTGATTTTGCTGTGGGATGAACTGACCCCTTACACCAACATTTAGGTACTAAGGATTTTGAAGAATTGCATTAATGACGTTTGCTTGGCGCGCACACGTGGGAAAAATGGGTATTTTAATAAATAAATAAATAAAAATAATGTTTGTAGTGATAAGATTGATGTGGTACACTTTTATTTGAATTTTTTTTAGTTATTTACTTTTATGGCCGATTTTAAATAGAAATGCGTTGGCAGGGTCCTTCTGCTAGGAAAAACCTGAATTATTCTATTTTAATAAGTGGACATTTTCTATAATTATTAAATTTTCTTTGCAATAATAATAATATCAAGTAAATTGCGTTACTTTCTTTCTTAAAGTGAAATCAAACTATCTCCTAGTAAAATTTTATTATATGATAAAAAAAAAATTGTTTTGAAAGAAAATAAATATTTTTGAGTAATGTCTTGGATCAAAATCTGTGGCGTTACAGCGTCGTTGTCATCAAATAGATTATTGGGATGAGTCGTGTATTAGATCATGCTCTTTAAGATGTTTGGTGGCACTGCATTGTAAGGTTCGTTTTAGAATTACATTTGCAAATATAGTGTTAAGACCACTCTAAAACCGAATGGACAATGCTATTAGGATCACTATGAGATCGAAGGGACAATGGTTTTGAACCACTCTAAAACTATCGAAGGGGCATAAAGAAATTGGAGAAGTGACTCAAAATGCGTCTAAGTTTGGTGTAATTTTAGCTCAAAATCAAGTGATCGTTGGGAAACGAGCAACTAGATTCAGCTTGTGGAAGACATATGCTAAAGTGTGGAGGGCTTCGTATAAACTTTACATAATGGAGACAAGAAAATAATCTACAATATATCTATGAAAGAAACTATATTTTAAGTTTCTAAAAAATAAAATTTTATGATACTAAAGCACTCCAACATAGTTTATAATATGTAGGAAAGTCTTCTCATTTTAAGATATGATATATTTTGTATCAATGTAAGTGTTTGTATAAAGGCTTGACAAAATTAGAAGGATACATGACACAAATTGCTACCAATTTATATATGATAAAACTTACTATCAACTAATTAGAAGGATATATGATAAAAATTTGTACTTGTCTCTTATAAATTTTCAACATTTATTTTTTCAAAAAAATTATTTTGTTGAGAGGTAAAAACTATTTTTTATTGGGGTACAATAAATATTATTAGCCATTTGTATGTGATTTTTTTCTTTGGTAGGGGCAAGATCCCGATACCAATATATACATAAATCTGCAATTGCGTGTAGTGGTCAAGTGATATATATCATCTCTCATCACAAAACTTCCCAATTGTTCCACTTTCACCTTATATACACTAATGGAGAAATTATTTGGCATTTCAGCTCTAATGGTGACTATACAAGTCAGAGTACCTATAAGCTTTATGTTGATACTTTAATCGATCAGGAGGAATTAAAAGTGGTTGGTGATTGGAACAAATTATGGAGTATGAAAGTCCTACCGAGATAAAGAACTTTATGTAGTGACTAGGAAGGACTTGTCTCCCTACTAGACCAAGACTCCATAGTAAAGGTGTTGAATGTAACTTGGAAGAAGCATAACTTGATCATTTGGGATAACATTAGGGACTTGATCAATCAAGTAAGTCATTGCGCAAAAGGATTGCTAGCTATTTGGACAACAACTTAGTGTTATGACAGACCCGCGCTCTACCTCCGACAACATGTAACACATTAGCCAGTGCAACTAGTTGTGCACCAGCAAGTGAACAAGACAGTTGCTTCATTACCAAACCAGCATTAGCAACAAGTCCCACAAATGGCTTCTCATTAGCAAGAAGGTCACATGTCTTGGCAGTCTCCCATAATAAGTACGGTTAAATGCAACATTGATGCAACACTATTCAAAGATATAGGTCACATCGAAATGGGTTTTTGTTTACGTAACGAATGGGGAAGAGTGTTGGGTGCTCAAATAGAGTGGCACCCATGGAAAATGATTGCGCAAGAGGTGGAAGCTTGGGGACTGTTTCAAGCGATCAAGTGGATAACATCTTATGGGTTACCACATGTTGTTTGTAAGATAGACTACAAGAAAGTAGTGGATGATGTGCTCAAAGTTAAATCAAATTAGACATAATATGGTTATATGGTTAATAAGTATAAACATTTACTTAACTTGTACAACAATTATTAAATTGTTTTTGCTAGGTACTCAGCAAATGGTAGTGTCCATGCTTTGGCTAGAGCGTCTACCTCCTACGCTTCTCGCAATAACTTCAATTACATACCTGATGTATTATGTATATTATTTTGAATGAAATGTCATGAGCTTACTCAAGTAAATAAAAATTTATAATTTTTAGCATATAGATGATTTTATCCATTGAGAATAAGTCGATAAATAATGAAGAATAATGACTTCAAAATAATCAAAGATGAAAAGAAATCATTACTTTGTATTTGATATATATTCTTGATCTAATTATGAGAAGCTTGTCTCTAGTATAGAAGGATATAAGTTTGCCTCTAGTTAAGCTAAATAGAAGCATGCCTCTTATAGAAGACACTAAAGTATATGTGAACTCTTTAAAGAACCATTATTTGTTCACTCTCATGTGACTATTATATAGTTAAAAGAAGAAAATATTCAAGAAGTCAACATGATAAGAAGAGGTTGTGTTTAGGAGCATTTCACCAGAGGAAAAATACCGAGAATTTAAAGAACATAAATTAGAGGTAGAAAGAGAAACAACCATTAAAGGCAAAACACATAGGGTTTTAGAATGACAAATTAGAGGCAAAAAGAGATACAACCTTTAGAGGCAAAACACTTAGAATTTTAGGATGACAATTCAGACGCAGAAAAGAAGCAACACATCATACAAAAATAGAAGTATTTTACCAAAGACAAAAGTCCAAGTTATAAAAATGACACCTAAAGGCAAAATTGTAGAGGCAAGGGTGGACAAACATCCAAGGCGCACACATTTACCTTCAGTAGCAGGATTCGTACTTTGAATTACATTTCTTTTTCTAAAAAATATGAGATTTCCTAAATTACAAACACAACAATCAAGCAACAAACAAACCAACAACGTGCATGGAAATTTAAAATCATTTGGGAGCAAATTCAAAACACCTATATGCTAAAAATTACATTTTTCTCACACATCTAAGTTCTTCTAACCCGTAAAATCCTCAAATTTATGACAATAAGTAAAGGATTTCAGTGAATAAACTCTCATAACCCTCATGCTAAAAACTTAATGTAAAAGAACTCACAACTTTCAGAATTTTCATTAATTGAAGAAGGAGTTGTCCCAACAGTCTTGGTTTCCTCTTCAAGTTGTGTTCTCTATTTCAGCTCAAAGTCCTTTTTTTGTTGGTTTGTTCCTTTTCTACTTCAATGATCTTACTTGATTCTCGAATTTGAAGAGGTTGAATCCAACATGCAAGGTTGTTGGGAAAATTTGGGAGACTTTAGTGAATCTTTAATCTTGGAAGATTTGGAAGAGAAGGAAAAATGGAGGATTTGAAAGAGAAGGTGAACACTAACAGTGTTGGTCTTTTTCAAGAGTTATTTTATGGAAGCATGTATCTGAAAATGAAGGAAATGAAGGTGGAATATGAGCTAGTGCCAGTGAGTGAAAGAGAATGAGAGAAAAATATAGGTGACATATCATTTCTTTGCTACTTGAACTTGTTCATACTATTATTTTCCTATTTTACTTTATCCTAAATTAATATTACTAAAAATGCAACATTAATAATTACTAAAATTCTAGAAATTCTAATTAATACTTAAATCCTATAAATATTTCTAAGGTAGTGAGATAGATGCCACACTTTCAATTAAATACAAATTATTAATTAAAATAAATCATATTTAACTAAATTAATTGTCAACCATAATTTATTTAATCAAATAATATTCAATTAAATAAATTTTAAATATATTGTTGTATTAAATTATATTTAATACGATTAACATCTAATCAAATCAAATCTTATTTAATGAAATCATTTGTTCTACTGTCAGTATTATGCGTGTGACATTTATATGTTTTCACTGAAATGGTAATAATGTTAAATGCTATATATAATTTATATAATACAAAATATTGTAAACAATGATTTGCATATAGCAATAAAACATTGTCACTCAAATCATGAGAAAATCAATGATACAATTTAATACTTACCTCGACAACTATTTATTGTGCAATAATTATCTCTTTGTCCAAATAAAACATTGTCTCTTTATCTGTCGCTCCCAAAGTAGGTGCATTAAACCAATGGACTCAATATCACATATTGATTCATTCTATCATGGCAATGCATGTTCATGGTTTCACTATATCGAGTGGTCTACACCCCTCCACATAGTTTATTACATATCCAATAACTACATTTATGATTGTAAAACCTACATTTTTCCACCTTGGGATTATAGTGACTTCAAGTCAAATGACTACTCACTATGATTGCATGAGAATCGCTAATGACATTTACACAACAATTATATAGCATTCTCATTCCGGGTAAAATCAGTATAATTATTACTCCTAATATTTATACTTATGTAACGACTTGATATCTCATATTTATGACTCGTGAGATGTGGTTATCAGTCTACTCACATAATAGTCTCAATTTATTATTTTTGTCCTAATTAAGAAAAATACTTTGACTAAAAATATTTTACTAATAGTGTTCTAATGTACAATATGGTTTCACAATCAAGTTATACTTAATATTCTACTAAATAAACTATCTATTATAAGAATTTTATTATATCATACAGTTAACATAATAAATAATGTCTTGTACATATAACCAAAATTAGATATAATTTAAATTCATGATACGAATAATAATTTATATAAAATAAATTGGCACTAGGGCTTATACTGAAAAAAAAATATCATTCAATTAAATAAGAGATTGAACGTAGCTATCAGATTTATAGTGAAATAGGATAAATTAAAGTGTGCATCTACTCTGCAACTCTCTCTAACATATATTTATTGTCTTTGCACCTGGTTTTTATAACTAACACATTTTTTCAATAATATTTGTGTGTCAACGTAATTTAAAATATTTTTTTTCATATCAACTAAGTGTACAACACTTAATCTTTTGAAAATAATTTTTTATAGAGGTTTTAAAGATAAGTTTTTATAAACTCTTTTTAATGGTAATTTCTCTCAGTTTCAACTAATATCACATCTATCTACATGCTTAATACATAATCTTGTCAAAGAAAAGATTCATCATCATCATGACAAACAACATCATCACTGAACTTGTAGGAACAAGTGTTCGGTCCACCATTATGAGGTTTTGCTCTCTAGAGTTCTTGAAAGAATTCACTTTGAACTTATCAATGATTTTGATCCTTGTGGCATTTTTTCTGACTTATTAATCCTTAGATTGTGGGGTCATCCCGTTCTTGGTTGTTGTCCTGAACCATAACTAATTGCAAACTCATGTTTCAAATTAGATGTTGGCAAATGTTTGGATTCAACTCCAGGCTCAACCATAACTAATTACAAACTTTTAACTCCATAACTAATTGCAAACTCATGTTTCAAATTAGATGTTGGCAAATGTTTGGATTCAACTCCAGGCTCAACCATAACTAATTACAAACTTTTAACACAAATTAAAATTCAATCATGTTGACAACAGACAATTCTGGATTGCATTAACACCTATCGGATGTGTGAATCTAGTCGTGTTATATTTTTTAAAAACATAATACTGGATGCATGAATCCGGTAGTGGAAGATTTTTAAAAAACACACAACCATATCCCATAATCTAATACAACTTAGTACAAAACTCCAAAAACTTTAACAATCAAAATGACAATGGCGATAGTTTTAGAGCTGCATTACTTTTGCAATGAAGAAAAATAGAATTGATGATGCCAATGGATAGAAGAATAGGTTTTTTGAAACCCAAAAATGTGAAAATAGATGAAGAATTTGAAGTTCAGTTTAGAAGAAGTGTTTGGTGATAATGTTAACATGACTTATGTATTGGTGCATTTTAGATGTCAAAATCTAATAACTTAAATTACCAGATTCACACATTTGGGAATTTACAGGCTCATAAGTTGGATCCGGTAAAGAGTACATTGAAAAAATTGGG
Organism: Cicer bijugum; assembly: GCA_037974875.1. Lineage (NCBI taxonomy): Eukaryota > Viridiplantae > Streptophyta > Magnoliopsida > Fabales > Fabaceae > Cicer > Cicer bijugum. Next base: position 3,848,253 of record JBBPBT010000183.1, read on the forward strand.
GGACCTTTAGGTAATAGTGTGGAAAATGGGAGTGGGGGTGAACAACTCTCTAATAAAATTTGGGTTTGATTGGGCTGGTCCGTGAGGCCGTAGGCCTACTCAATTCCAAAAATTTTGTATGCTTTTTGAAAGAAAAAAAATATTATTAAAAAGAGATATGAAAACTGGTTCAACTAAATAAATAAAACGTAAGTTTAATGATATTCATAATTAATGCTAAAAAAGTGAGATAAAAGAATATTAAATCAGTTAGATTGACCTATTAGTCCACATAATCCATAATAATTGAATCGATTTAAGAATTTGCAGCCAAATTACAAGCAAACCGGCCCATTGGGCCAGAACGAAGTTAGACTAACCCATTTAACACCTCTATCTCTAACACACTCTTTCCATTAATAAAAAAAATACACTTTTTCAACCCACATGATAATAAAACACCTTAACCTTTTTATGTACAAAGCGTGAACTCTTGTTTTTTTTTAGTCAAACCTTGAACTCTTAAAGATATCATAATGCTTCTTTTTTTCTTGGATGAAATTCCTTAATCCCTTGAGATACTTATATTTGTTTAAGAGGCTATCTGATATATTACTATCTTTTATATTATAATAATGCTTCTCAATGGCTTGTAACAACTTAAAATTCTTAATTAGAGACAAGGTTAAAAGCCATTCAAAATTAAAAATCCAAGTGCTTACTCCAACAAAGAGAGATGCACAAATCTTTTAAGAAAATGATTTACATAACCCTTCACATAGTTCTTAATTATCTTAATTAAGCAACACTGAAAGAACTTGCTGTGTCCTCCACAAACTTTCTTGCTCCCTTAAACCACCTCTTGTCACCAGCTTGAGCCTTGCAAATGTATAGTTTGCCACCATTTACAGTTGCTATAATTAGCTGGTGCTTTCCACCTTCATCTCCATCAGCAGTCCTTGTCAAAACTGACAAGTTGTAATACTGTTTCCCACCAATCACTGGGGCTGATGTCTCTAAGATGTTTGCCACAGCTACAGCATTTGTATCAAAACCACCCTGTGGAATTCAAGTTCACAAACAGTTGAGTTGTACTATTTCGTGAAGGATGAATTGCAAATGCAAAAGTTACAAACTATGTATTGCAAGTGTGTCTGGTGTGTGACACGTATCAATGTCCAACATCAGCACGACGCTGACGCATGTGGTTACATTAAATTTTCTTAAATTAGTATTGGTGTCTATATGTCAGTGTTGTGTCTGATGCTCGTATCAGTGCTTTGTATACTACAAATTGCTTTCACACCAATAGGCATTATTCTATAAGGAAATCTGGCAGGAAAGTACATGTTGTCATAATGGTAGTCTTAAATCATTAACCAATTACCTCTGAATCAGTTTGGCCAAAGAAGGATTGTTTTCCAAGCAAATAGTCCACCTGCAAAGAGATAAACCAAATGTTGAATTTCAATTTTCAGCCAAGAAACTGTTGTTATTGCCTTTAAAGTTCAAAGACATTGTTCATTTGAGTATTGAAACTTTCACTCAAAACCAAAGCATATTAATTTGTTTATGTTGTTATCCTTCCTTCCTTATATATTAAGTAGAAGAATCTTTCTATTTAGTACAAAAATCACCCAACTAACTTTTTTCTGCATGATACCCACAGATAACTTCTACTAGTGGCATTCTATTTAATTGTATCTATTTAATTCACATTATGTGTATGCGTCTATCCTGTTTTACGCATTCTATTACAAAAATACACAAGTTTCCATTATGTTATTGACGTGGCAGGAACGAGGTTGGTCACTTATCTTATGTTGAAAATGTATCAAATTGGAAGTGTGATACTGTCACGTCAATAACATAACAACTACTTGTATTTTTGTATCTGCCTCAACAAATAATATATAATTAAATATAAATTTTTTTATTTTATCAGAACTTTAGGATAAGTATAAAAGAATCAAAAAGTTCGGATTCTTTTTTGACCTTAGATAGGAACTCTTCAGGTGAACCAAAGTCAGTGATGGACTTCTTATCAGTAGCAGTGACCATAACAGAAACATTGCTTGTAGCATCAAAATTGTCCTCATATCTAAGAACCTGACCAGGGAACTCTCTTTCTTTGCTTGGATTCCACTTTGATGGCACTAACAGTTTGAATCCATCACCATTGTATGGAAGGAAGTCTGTGTTTGTCTTTGGCCTTCCAAACACATTTGCTGCAATTAAAATAATGGAACATAAAAATTTATCATTCTCAAACCACTTCAAACTTTTCACATAGAATATGAAGCACAGATATTGACACAAGCACTCGACATGACACTGACATAGACAGGTCAACACCGATAATAATTTTAAAAAATGAATTAATTAAATGTAATCATGTCGATATTGATTACTCTTTGCGCAATATTTAGATCTATGCAAATTTCTTGCTTTTTTTTTTTTAATGATTACTCAAATTTCTTAAATCTTAAACTCTATCAAGCACATAATGAGCATTGTAAAGAAAACCAAAAGTAAATTTTAAACTTTCCTTAATATAAATAATATTTTTCAATCAAAACGAAAGCACTTGGTTTCATTTGATTTCTTAATGAAATTAGAATACTAGTCATCTAATTTTCATCCAACGGTTGAAATTTTGACGGCATGATTAGTCTTAGATCTTCATCGTTAGAATAAAGATTAGACGACTCATATTCTAAATTATATTTCAAAATAGATTAAATAAAATTAGAATACGAGTCATCAAATCTTCATCCAACGGCTAAAATCCCTTAAAAAATTATTATGAAAAAGAAGGTGTTTGCAAAAATACCAGCTTCTCCATAAGCTGCATCAGCAGGTGAAGCCTTTGAAGTAACAGCAGCAGCACCAATGAGAACAGAAAGTGCTAACCTACGAGAAACAAAACTCACAGCATCATCATCATCTTCTTGCACAACATGTTTCTGTGCCTTGCAAACAACAATGTTTGGTTTGGTGCTAACAATTTGTCGTTGAGATGAAATTCTAGTAGTTGGAGTTGTAAGAGCATATTGGTGGTGCAAGAAACATTGTGTAGAGGCCATTTTGTTGAGTCTCGATGAAATTAAGTCTATACACACTATAGTCTCTTTTGTGAATTAAATGTTTGCTAAGAGTTTAGGCATAGTGTGTGGACTTTGAATAATTTGATTTAGATATGGTGTGTATGACGTGGCATTGAACATGTGGTTGGTTTTGGATATTGGATTTGGAATGGATGATTGGTAACATTTGATTACATTTGTGATGTGGGATAAGGTTGTTTGGCTTGTGATTGGTTCCACGTGGCATATTGTACATTCATTTTGTTTGTTGTTTATTGTTGTGCTAGAGGACATTGTTATGATTTGTTTGAGAGTTGAGGATACCATTATTTTTGTTTAAGGCTTCAATTATACACTTATTTTGTGTGCTTGTTTTTTTTAAAAAAAAATTGTGCTCACGACACTTAAAAAATGATTATTTTTATTTTGTTTATTTAGGTTTAATTAACATTTTCATTGTTGGTTTTTTAAATTTTGTCTTTTGTCATTTCTATTTAATTTTGTTTTTTTATCATCTTTTAGCGAGTTGTATTTTTCTTTATGTTTTTCAAACATTAATCAAGCCTAAACAAAATCATATTTGACATAAATGAGGGAAGATGTTGTTAAAGAAATAGAGTTGGAGTTTTAGCTCATCCCCATATTGAACTTGCAAAAATTATTCAAATCCAGGTCACAATTTTCGTTTGTAAGCTAATAAACATGTAATATATCATCCGAAAATATGAATGCTAAGGGTAAATGTATGAGAAACACTTCATTTTCTATGCAAAATGAAAGTAAATTTTTTCTAGTGTAGGTTTAAGCGATCTAGTTGTTATTCTAGTGGGTTTAATAAATGCAATCATAATCAATCAACAAAGCTAAATATTAAAACAAAGTTATCACTGACATAAAAAATGTTTCAAAATAAATTTATCAATATTAAACAATTTCGAAAAACACATATCCTTATTAGCTTTTAATTTGGGAGGTGGTTTTTAATTGGATTGGATACATAAATTCACCACTTTTAGTCTTTGAGTTTGGTTGACTAAGTTAAAAAAAAAAAAAAAACTAAATTCATAAGAGAAAGTAAAAGTTTTTAATTTGGTCGAAAGGGCCAATTTGCCCTTCCTTGTGTTTGCCCCATTTACGAACTTAGGTAAGTGAGATCAAATCTTTAGCTCAATTCTCCTAATATGGCGAGCAAAATGGGTTGGGAGCAAAACGGGTTGGGTTAGCTCGTTCAACTATTTTGCCATCCCTAAGGCATTGTTTGGATTGATGGAATAGGGTGAAATAGAGTATGGAATGATATCTCATTGTTTGGATTTTTCAAAACATTTAAGAAACCATTGTTTTAAGGAATTTTTTGAATGGACTAAAAACAAAATATGATATATTTATGGAGATCAAAAATTTATTTAACCCTAATTTATTTGATGATTACTTATATTTTTCTTATGTCTCATAAGACAAGAAGACTTTAACTTGTTAGCAAGGTTGTTAAACTCTTACAAGTTTAAAATTTTATGTCATGAAAATGAGTCAACTTGCATGTGAACTTTATTTTTTAGAAACTTTTATGACTTTAAGAAACTTTGATAAAATTAGTAAACTCTCAATTTTACTAGTGTATTACAAGTTTACAATTCTACATTAGTTTATTTTAAAATGTAAAACTTTGATAAACATTAGCCAATATCCTATTTAATTATGTATGTGTTGTAATATCTATTAGTTTTAATAAGTAAATTTATGATTTTAGAGTTTTTTTTAGGGACAACTATTATGTCTCAATATGAGTTTGTTGTTTTTCTACCATTTTATTTTGGTTTATGTCTGAAGTTTTTTTGTTTTTTTTTAACTATTACAAGCAATATCACATGTAAAATTAAACAGGATAGATAATTTTTCAAATTTATAATTTTTAAATTTATGTTTTAATTAATTTTATTTCTTTTTAATTCATAAACTTATAAAAGTAATCTTCTTTTTTTGGTACAAAAATATATTAATGTAGCTGTAATTCTTAAATATATGTATTTTTAGTTTGTATTAATGAACAGCATGTTATTTTTTGTCAAAATGAAATGCAACCAGTTATGGCTTGTTAGTTCACCACAAGTCAAAATCTATTTTAGAGTAACAAGCCAAAATCTATTTTAGAATAGAAAATAATTTAAAAATATTTAGGTGAAAGTTTGTAGGTGTTAAATGTTACCAGTAAGTTAGAGCATCTTCAACGCTGAACTTAAGATGACTTTATTAGATGGGGTCCACTGTCTCACATCATCATGAAACAACTCATTCATTTTTTAGGTTCTATTATGACATATCATCCTGAATCAATTCATTATTTCTTTATGTTTAACTTTTAAGAAGTCATATTATATCCCATAACATTAATTTATACATTAATATTTTATTTATATTTAATTTTATTATAACTTAAAATATTAATTTAAATATTCGAATTAATATTATTATACATTATTTTAATTTAAAATTAAAATATAAAAATTAATTTAAAATAAAAAATTAATTTAAAATAAAAATAAAAATAAAATTTAACTTAAATTTTTATAACAATAATAAAAAATTAAATGTTAAATACATGAAATAAATAATTAAAAATGATAAAATAAATAATAAAAAGCTAACAATCATTAAGTACGAGTAACAAATTATTCCTATTAATAAGCTAACAATCATTAAGTAAAGAAAAAAAAAAGCTAACGGTTGTATATTAACAAAAAAAAAGTTAACAATTATAAAATTATTATTATTAATAAATTAAAAAGAAGTTAACGACTGTAAATTAATAAAAAAAGAATACATTTATTATTATTAATAAATTAATAAAAGGTAGCAATTATAGTTTTATTATTATTATTATTATTAAATTGTAAAAGTATTGTTCCTTCCTGAGAGTTGACAAATTGGCACAACTCCAACACTGAACCCACAAAGAAAGTAATTACACGCTGGCGAACGAATTCAATTTGACTATCGTTGGAGATGCTCTTAGTGCATCGTATCCGCTATTATTGTAATTTAAATTTGGAGTCTTTTGGTTAAAATCTATCTAACTTGTATGGTAAATCATGTTTAGTTTTAGATTAATCGTTGTGTTGATAATTTAAATAATTTTAATTTTAGTGAAGATTTTAGTATTGTTCACATATTTAGTTCCTCCCCAAATTTATTATTTCTATTTGATGGTGATCGTAGATGAATGTTTTTGTTTCATTCCGTCTCTTAAGTATTTTTTATTTATAATTTCCTTGTATACAAAAAAAATACATCCACACTCCCCAATTTGGCAACCCAATCACTTTTAGACCTATTTTTTTTTTCTTATATTATTTAAAGTAGAGAGGACAAAAATATCAATATGCAGGATATCTTCGAATAAAATATATGATGTCTACCGGTGGATAGTTTAACAAATATAGTTTACCTGACCATTCTTTAATGGAAATGAAGGTGAATATATTAGTACTCGTTTTCACAAATATCATTACTTGTTAATAAATTAATAAAATTAGTATGTTGTCGTTCATTTTGTTTATGTATTAGTATATTATTATTTTTTATAATGGAATTTTACAATTTTGTTTTTGTTGTAATATATTAATGTTTTTAAGTGTTAATCTTTTTTTTTAATCTTATTATGTGTTGATAAAAGAGGGGAAACACATTCTACATATATAATTAAATAATAATAATAATAATATTTCTAATACATAAACAAGTTTTATCTTTAAAATAAAATTTATGAATATACACATATATTTAACAACTTGTAAAATGCATATCCATATGGATAGAGCATGAATATCTTTTTTATTATTAA
>JBBPBT010000183.1:3855770-3867918 GCA_037974875.1 Cicer bijugum
AATTAAATTGGATTAGATATTTTTAAATTTATCATCTAAACCGTTCAACCGATCAAATGTAATTTTATATTTGAATTTAATAAATTTTTGTCTTCAAATCAATCCAAACCGCAATATGAATATCCCTAACTTCTTCTGCTTGGTTTTGCCATTTTTTACTAACAAAAAAACTTAATTGATTGATTTATATATTTTTATCGATAAAATTAATTAATTCATTTAAATCAATCGTTATTGATAAAAGTAATTTAATATAAGTTATTGTAATATATCAATGGATTTCACTTGAGATAATTTTGTTTGATCAAATATAAATATCTCTCTCGATCAAAATTTGAACAATAAATTTATTATATTATATAAGTCTAATTCCTTTGATTCACCATCCTCTCTTTCTATTCCTTCAATTATAAGTATCTTGCTTTTTTTTAATGTCACCCCAAAATTGATGATAACTCATGAAGGAAAGTTACAATTGTTAGCAACTTCGAGATTGAACATGGTCGGTTGTTTCATTTTCAATTTTACGTCATTGAAATTTTTTCAAAAACAACATTAGTATACACTCAACCCCACGAATTTATGCATTGACAAAATAACTTCTTATTCACCAAAATTTTAACCATGTAAAATTATAACTTGCAGCACTCTCACATATACAAATAAAAATGATAAATAATTTCCTTAAAATTGAAAAGTAAAAGGGAAAACCGCCAAACAAACTTATAATCTCATTGGCACGGCATGAAAATCATAGCAAAGCACTATTTTTTTTTTTTTTTCAATTCCAAACGTCAGTCATAGGTGGATTTTGAACCGAAACATTAGTGAGTTAAATTTTTAAAAATTTGAAGAATAAATGAAAAGTATAATATTGTATTATATATAAAAACTTTAAGTTGAAAATTTATAAAAATATATTAAAAAGATGTAGTTGATTAAATTTTAGTTGACATTTTTAATAATTAAAAGTTAGTTGGAATTTAGGTTAGAAAATTTATTTTATTTTATAATTATCATAGTTGTTTTTGTAATTTTTTTTATAAATTATTTTCTTTGATTTTTTATAATACACATCTGGATTATAATTTGATATATAAAAATTAATAAATTTGGTCTAAGGTGTATTAAAGATTTTGGAAGCATGTACTAATCTTAAAAATTGAGTCTAGTAAAAAAAATTAATAATTATAAAAAATTGGTAAAATAAAATTTAGTCCACATATATCAATTTATATTACGCAATCTACATACTACATGTCATTTGGTTAGCTTAATTCGTGTAACAAGAAAAAATTCACACATATATAACATGTCACATTCACATATTGGACTCAAACATACATCTCGACAACAATAATCCAGCAACCATACTTCGACTCATAAAAACAATTATACTCTAAAAATACATCAATTATAGATCCCAAAATTACAACAACATACAACACAATATCTATATTAATTATCATATGTGTTAATATATGTCATGTCAAATTTTAGTCGGAATTCATCCGATGGGAAACACATGACAACAAACATTTCCGAGTCAATCAACGCAGTGCTTAAGGATATACACAATCTCCTAATCACTCCTTTGGTACAATCAACATACTATAGATTGAGAGTTTTATATGCAGAAAGAGGACAACAACATCAGACATCATTAACTTCTAGTCGAATATACACAGACGATTGCATGAACAAGATTAAATATGAAGTTGGTAAATCTAATACTCACAAAGTCATGCAATTTGACTGAAATCGTTATTCTTTCATGGTGCATGGAACAATAAACCCAAGAAAGGTGTGATCAATTGGTCATTTTGAAGTCAACCTTCAAAGAAAATGGTGTGATTATGGAAAATTTCAGGCTATACATGTTCCTTGTTTACATATCATAGATGCATGTTCTTACGCTCGTCAAAACTATTTAGTACTTTCTACCTGCATGTACAAGGTTGTTAATGTATTTAACATCTACAAAGAAGAGTTTCCACCTATACCCAATGAAGGATATTGATCCACATAAGAAGGTGAAACATTGTATCACAATCCTGAAATGCGGAGAATTAAAAAAAGTCGTCTAGATAGTACTTGTATTATAACTGAAATGGATGTTAAAAATAAAGTACTAAGAAAATGTGGACTATGTTGGTTAACTGGCCATACTCGAAAATATTATCAAACTATTACAGACAACTCTAGTCAATCTATGTAATTTAAAAATTTGTACTTATGTATCTTTATGAACTATATTATTTTTGTTATTTGAATAAAAATTAAAAAAAAAAAGAATTGAATTTTTTTTTTTAAAAAAATCCTTTAGGAAGTCGCCATTCCAAATGGCGACTTGTGACTTAGAAAAAGAAATGGAGTATTTTGGTTAATAATTTTGAAAAGGGAGTATTTAGATAAAAAAAATTTAAAAATAGGGTTATTTAAAAAAAAAAACCCCAATTTTACCTTTTAGTGAAGGCTTAGTACAAATAAGATGGATATATACTCTCAAATTTTGTATATGAATGTAAAAAAAATAATTGCAAATGTTAGTAACTATATACAAAACAAATTAATTTCAAATTTTTAAGTTATCATGCCTTAAAAAAATGTGTTTCTACAATAACATTAAATGACCTAATGATAGAAATTTAGTTTTTTACTGAAATGTTTTCACATGTACTTGGCTATTAGTATAAACTGGACCATATCCAGTACAATATTCAAATTTGTATGGATATGAAACGTTTTCCTTATTTGATAGAAATATATATATATATATATATTATATAAATAAAGGTATTTGTGTCTAAAGTTGTCAATTTCACAAATTCATTAATTATTGATCTCAACTCACATGTTGGAGAGGAAAAAAATTTCATAGTTTGAAAAGTCCTAAAAAGAAAAGTCATTAAAATAAAAAAATCCATAAATTTTTGTGGACTTAGATGGGCCCACTTTTTAAAAAATTCGATATTTTTTAAAAACAATTTCAAATTTTTTTTTTGTCATAATTTTTAAATAAATGTTTTTTATAATTTTATTGACATTTTTTTTAGACAAAAAAAATTGATTTTTTCTAGAAAAATAAATTTTTTATTTTGTTCAAAAAATTTTTCAAAGAAATCATTTGGAGTGTGTTGAGAAATTTGTAAATGGGACATTAAGCCTACATATTAAGACGAATTCATCTTATCCATTTGGGCACCAACTACATATTCATTGGGTGATTTACATAACTACCTCCATCATTAATTCTTAACCTAACTCAATGGACTTTAACTAACCTAGACAAAACAAATCGTTGAATACACAACCATTCAATCAAAACTATAATACAATAAGTTATACATAGACTAGAGGAGATTAAGTTTCTCAAATTTTTCTTTTTTTAATTTGTGTGCGTGCTTGCGTTTGATAAAGGAAAGTGTTTTACATTTTTTTTTCCTTTTTTTTTCTAATTAAATGTTTAATAAAATAGAAAATTTGGAACAAAAATTGGGGACACATAAAGTGAGTGACTATTTTCGTGATTCAATTAAAATAGGAAGACCAAAATTACAATTAAGTCAAAAATATATAATTGTTGTCTCATTCATATATATTTTTTTTGGCACTTCCACTAATTACTTTTAATAAAAACACATAGTTAGTGTCTACCCATAAGTTCACATTTTCAAAGTTCTATAAATCATGGAGTTTCTTGCAATATTTGCCATTGCAACATATTTGAACAAAACACCAATAATCTCTCTTCAATATAACTTTTATGACTTACTTTATTTTTCTTATAGTCTTCATAGTTGCAAATGTTGAACACCCTTCATCCCTTCCACCATTATTTTCCCTTCCATCAACCTACCATCATTACTGTTTCCCCAATTCTTCAAATAAACCACGATACCAACTACATGCAGATTTTTGTCAAGCAATCCCACCATCATTTCAACTCCACCACCCTACCATCATTAGCAATCCCTCAATTCTTCAAATGAACCACCATATCATCTACATGCAGATTTCTGCTCAACAATCACACCATCATTTTCTCCTCCACCACCCTATTATCATTACCGACCCCTCTATTTTTCAAACGATACACCATACCACCTACATGCAGATTTCCATGAATCTCCAAAAATCCTAATTAAAAAGAAGAAATATTCACCAACACCAACACCACATAGCTTTATAAACTGTTCGAATTTTTTATGTTGGTAGAAAGATGGCCAACAACATTTTCCATGACCAAAACAAGCATTAATCCTCGAGCCTCATAATTTATAATCCACGGTGTATGAACATCAAATGACGGTCCATAAGATTTTAAATCGCGTGGTTGTGTGGGAGTTAACAAGTTATTTAATTATATCGCAGTAAGTTTATTTTCATCAATGATTTTTTACAATTATTATTTTTATATGATCATAAAAATTAACTTTATTTTATTTTAATCAAAACTTTGGACTGAGTGACCACCTATGGACCCACCTTTAAAAAATAAATAAATAAATAAATTTTTTTTTATAAAAAAAATTCACAATTATTTTTTTTTTTATTTTTTGTCGATATATTTTTTATTCGAGAAAAAAAATCAATTTCTTTAAAAAAATAATTTTTTTGATTTTGCTTAACAAATTTTTTCGAAAAATTATTTAGAGTGTGTTTAGTAATTTGCATGTGGGTCATTAAGTTTATATCCTTAGACTAATTCATCTCATCCACTTGGACACCAACATACATGTTCACTAGGTCATTTACAAAACTACCCCCATGATTAATTTTTAACCTAACTATGTGAAATTTAACTAGCCTACACAAAACAAACCCTTTGAATACACAATAATTCAGTCAAATTATAATACAATAAATTATACATGGACCAAAAAATAATACAACAAAATATATAAGAAGGTTTCTCAAAAAAACATTTTTTTTTAATTCGCACGCGTGCGTGCGTTTGCACTACAAAAAAACCAGTGATTAGCCATGATTACTCCACAGTTAATTGATGAAGGAAAGTGTTTTACATTTATTTTTTATTTTTTATTTTTTTGTAATTAAATATTTAATAAAATAGAAAATTTATTTTTAAAAAATAGTAATTGTATTATTCAAATTTGGAATAATATTTAAATGCAATTAATCCACATAGACTTTACTACATCATCTTTTTTTTTTTACACTTTTTTGAAAAAATCACTAAAAAATGATATTTTATCAAGTTTTTTATCTAAATTATGTTTAGAGTTGAAAACTGATGACAAATAAAATGGGGGACTATATTCGTGATTCAATTAAGATAACGGACCAAAAGTGCAATTAAACTAAAAAGTTTAATTATTGTCTCATTCATATATACTTTTTATGACACTTCCACTAATTACTTTTATAAAAAACACATAGTTAGTGTCTACATCGGAAGCCCACATTTTTGAAAATTCTGTAAATCATGGAGTTTATTGCAATACTTGTCATTGCAACACATTTGAGCAAAACACCTATAATATCTCTTCGATATAACTTTTATGACTTCTTTTATTTTTCTTATACTATTCATAGTCATGAATGCTACACATCTTTCACCCCTTATACTATTGTAACACTCTAAATTTGATAATAAACTATTTTATTAATTAAATAGGATTTTAAATAATTAATTTGATGTTAAAATTATTTTAGAATATATTTTGATAAATTTTGTGAGTAATTTTTGTTATAAGGATGCTTCCTATAACACCCCGGTCCTCCAGCGTTACCGGCAATGTTACCTCACGATCTTCTCGCCCCCCCTTTCCCTCACGGAAATCTGGTGAGTTTTTGCCTTCCATGGGATTCGAGCCCGGTACCTAGGGGTTAAGTACTCGTGAGGTAACATTGTCGGTAACGCTGGAGGGCCGGGGTGTTATAGAAAAAGTTGAAAGTTTATATTTATTTATTTGTTCGAAATAATTTCATTGTTTAGAAAATAAGAAAAAAAAACTTTTGGGGTTTAGGGTGTCACATTAGTGGTCTCAGAGCCTGGTTTGTCCAATCAGACTGTAAATGTGTTCGGTAGGTTTCCTTGTGTACTCTGTTATATGTTTTGTGGTTATGGTCATTGTTGTGTTAGTGTTGTAGAACTAAGTTAGTTCTCACTTTCCTGAATGTCTCACTATATTCAATTGGCTTATCTAATTGATGTAGGTAGCGATGGCTAGCGGAAGTAATGATGTTGCGATTGTTGAGGCTCTAGAGTCCATGGCAGGAGTTACAATGCAGGCTCTCCAAGCTTTGGCTGAATCTCAAGCTACTGCACAAGCCTCTGCACAAGCTGCTACTCAAGTTGCACAGATTGCTGCTCAAGCTACTAGCTATAATGGTGGCCAAGGAAATGTGCAAATAAATGAATTCATGGTGATGGATCAATTCCACAAGGTTAACCCTCCATCGTTTGAAGGTCACTATAATCCTGATGGAGCTCAAAAGTGGTTGCAAGAAGTTGAGAAAATTTTCAGAGGAGTGACATGTCCCGAAAGTCAGAAAGTGCATCTTGGTACCTTTATGTTGACGGAGGAAGATGAACATTGGTGGGATAATATGCGCCAACATTTAGATAATGCAGGGACTGCAATTACTTGGGATATATTCAAGAACATGTTTCTAATTAAGTATTTCCCTGAAGATATCAGTAATAGAAATGAGATGGAATTTGTAAAATTGGAACAGGGGAATATGTTGGTAGCGGAGTATGCTGCTAAGTTCGAGGAATTATCCAGGTACTATCCACTATAGGTTGGAGAAGTAGGAGAAAAGTCTAAGTGCATCAAGTTTGAAATGGGACTTAGACCAGAGATCAAGAAACAGGTTGGAATGCAAGAGATCCGTGACTTTCCTACCCTAGTGAATAAGAGTAGGATTTATGATGAGGATAGTTGTGCTGAAAAGGCACATCACCGAAATACTAGTACCATGAAGGACAAGAGACCTATGCAGCATAATAGAGGAAAACCTTACCCTTTTCCTCCTAGTCAATCTGGAAGTCGTTAGAATTATCAACAATACAATTTTTCAGTTGGAAAAGGAGCTAGTAGTGGTAAAGGTAAAGGAAATGGAAACAATCATAGTTTTGGTAGTGGTAGAGGAAACCCCAATGGATGAAGAGTTAGTAATAGAAATAGTAACAATAGGAGTCAACTCTCGAGCAACAACAATGGTAATAATGGTGATCCAACTACTCCTATCCGATGTCACATGTGTGGTAAACAGGGCCACAAGACATATGAATGTCGAGATGCTGGAATTACTTGTTTTAATTGCCAACAACAAGGCCACATTATCACCACATGCCCCTACCCATGGAAGACTCCACAACCTGGAAACCAGAGTTCCCAAGCCAGCCGACCTAAATCCAATGGAAGAGTCTTTGTCCTCAGTGGTGTAGGAGCGTCTGAGAAAGACAACTTGATCCAAGGTACATGTTTCATAAGTGATACTCCTTTATTTATGCTATTTGATTGTGGTGCCACTCATTTCTTTGTATCTCTTGACTGTGTTAGACGTTTAGGACTACCTGTAACTCGTTTACAGTATGATTTGATTGTGAATACCCCAACTAGTGATTCTATTGATACCTCCAGTGTTTGTCTTGACATTTCCATCCATGTGTGTGGAAGGGACTTTCGAGTTGACTTAGTGTGTCTACCTTTGCGTCTAGTTGATGTGATTCTTGGTATGGATTGGCTATCTTCCAACCGTGTCCGCGTAGATTTTTTTTGTAAAACCATTGAATTCATGGAGTCAGAAGAGAGGGATAAGCCTAGCAATATATCCACCGACCAAGTGAAGGCACTCTTGAAGGAAGATGCCCAGTTATACATGATCCTTGCCTCATTTGAATTTGAAGAAAAAGTGGTAATACGAGATATTCCTATTGTGTGTGAATTCCCTGAAGTATTCCCTGAAGATGTCACTAGTTTACCACCAGAGCGTGAGATTGAATTTAGCATTGACCTTGTACCAGGTGCTGGACCCATATCCATGGCACCGTATAGGATGTCTCCCTTAGAATTGTCTGAGCTTAAGAAGCAATTGGATGAGCTTTTAGATAAACAATTTATAAGACCTAGTATTTCACCATGCGGTGCACCTGTATTGTTGGTTAAGAAGAAGGATGGCTCTATGAGGTTGTGTGTGGATTATCTCCAACTTAATAAAGTGACAACCAAGAATAAGTATCTGCTACCCAGGATAGACGACCTTATGGACCAATTGAGGGATCTTGTATGTTTAGTGAGATTGACTTGAGATCAGGTTATCATCAGATCTGAGTGAAGTCGTCTGATATCCCTAAAACCGCCTTTAGAACCCGTTATGGCCATTATGAGTATTTGGTTACGCCTTTTGGTGTGACTAATGCACCAACAGTGTTTATGGATTACATGAACCAGATCTTTCATCCTTACCTAGACTCATTTGTGGTTGTGTTTATAGATGACATCTTAGTGTACTCTAAGACTAAGGAAGAGCATGGCGAACATTTAAGGATAGTTTTGCAAACCCTTAAGGAGAAACAATTATTTTCCAAGTTATCTAAGTGTGAATTTTGGTTAGAAGAAGTGTGTTTCTTAGGACATGTAATCTCAAGAGGTGGAATAGTTGTTGATCCTGCCAAGGTGGAGAGTGTATTAGAATGGAAAACACCTAAGTCAATAACTGAGATTAGAAGTTTCCTAGGATTGGCAGGTTAGTACCGTAGGTTCATAGAAGGATTCTCCAAGTTGGCCTTACCTTTAACTAAGTTGACCCGAAAAGGGGAATTGTTCGTGTGGGATATTCATTGTGAGAATAGTTTCCAAGAGCTTAAGAAACGATTGACCTCTGCACCAATCTTAGTACTACCTAACCTAAATGAACCCTTTGTAGTATATTGTGATGCGCGTGGTTCCAGATTAGGTGGAGTACTTATGCAGGATGGGAAGGTGGTAGCATATGCTTCTAGGCAACTGAAGATTCATGAGAGGAACTACCCTATCCATGACCTAGAACTAGTAGTAGTTGTCTTTGTACTTAAGATGTGGAGACATTATTTATATGGATCTAGATTTGAGGTTTTTAGTGACCATAAGAGCCTTAAGTATCTTTTTAATCAGAAGGAGTTGAACATGAGACAACGTAGGTGGATGGAATTTCTTAAAGATTTTGATTTTGAGCTTAACTATCATCCTGGAAAGGCCAATGTTGTGGCTGATGCCTTGAGTAAGAAGACTTTGAGTGTGTCCGCCTTAATGGTTAAGCATAATGAGTTGTTGGAACAATTTAGAGACCTTAGTTTAGTTTGTGAAGTGATCCCATAAAGTATTAAATTGGGTATGTTGAAGGTAACTAGTGGACTATTGGAAGAGATTGAAAAGAATCAGAAATTGGATTTATACCTTTTAGATAAGTTATAGTCGATTGAACGAGGGAGATAACCTGATTTCAAAATAGGTGTGGATGGAATTTTGAGATTTAAGGAGAGAATTTGTGATCCCATTGTAGAGGAGTTAAGAAAGATGATCTTAGAGGAAGGACATAGGAGTTGTCTAAGTATTCACCCTGGAGCCACAAAGATGTATAAGGACCTCAAGAAGATATTTTGGTGGCCTAAAATGAAAAAAGATGTTGTTGAGTTTGTGTATGCTTGTTTGATATGTCAAAAATCTAAGGTAGAACACCAAAAACCTTCAGACTTGATGCAACCTTTGAGTATTCCCAAATAGAAATGGGATAACATCTCTATGGACTTTGTTGTAGGCTTATCTCGAACTCCAAAAAGGTACGATAGTATTTGGGTTATTATGGGTAGACTAACTAAATCTGCTCACTTTATTCCGATAAACATAACTTATTCTATGGAAAGGTTAGCTGAAATATACATAAAGGAAATTGTGAAGTTGCATGGAATCCCATCAATTATAGTCTCAGACAGAGACCCTGGGTTTACCTCTAAGTTTTGGCAAGGTTTACAAAGCGCTTTAGGTACGAACCTTAGGATGAGTTCAGCCTACCACCCACAAACAAATGGTCAGACTGAGCGAACTAATCAAAATGGAAGTTGGGATAATTTTTTACCATTTATATAGTTTACCTATAACAATAGTTTCCACTTTAGCTTTGGAATTACCCCTTTTGAGGCGTTGTATGGGAGAAGATGTAGGACCCCTCTGTGTTGGTTTGAGACGGGTGATAACCTTGTGTTAGGACCTAAGATTGTTCAACAAACTACAAATAAAGTAAAAATGATTCAGGAAAAGATGAGAGCATCTCAAAGTAGGCAAAAGAGTTACCATGATAAAAGAAAGAAAAACCTCGAATTTCAAGAAGGTGATCATGTATTTATTAGAGTTACTCCAACAACTGGGGTTGGTCGGGCATTAAAAATGCGAAAGCTTACACCTCGGTTTATAGGACCTTACCAAATTCTCAAACGTGTCGGTAACGTAGCATATCAGATCGCGTTGCCTCCGTCTCTTTCTAATCTTCATAGTGTCTTTCATGTGTCTCAACTTCGCAAGTACATTTTCGATCCCTCACACGTGATTGAGTCAGACAAGGTCCAAATAAAAGAGAATCTAACTTTTGAAACCTTATCGATACGAATTGAGGACCAAAAGACCAAAGAATTAAGGGGTAAGATAATTTCATTGGTTAAGGTTGTCTGGGGAGGTGCTACTGGTGAAAGTGCTATGTGGGAGGTCGAAAGCCAAATGCATGATTCTTATGCAGAACTGTTTCCGTCAGGTAAATTTTGAGGACGAAATTTTCTTCAACTCGGGGAGAAATGTAACACCCCAATTTCTCATTATCTTATTTTAAATAGTATAATGATACGATACTATTTTTTTTTATATGAGTGTTAGTATGTGCTCTAATTTCTTTAGGTGTGTCTGTGTGTTTGCTTTAGTAATTGATTTAAATTATTAATATTAACCATATTTAAATTAAAAAAATATATAAATAAATAAATAGATATGTATATAGATAAAAATAAAATAATACCAAGAGTTAGCTTTAATAATAATAATAATAGAATGGGATAATAATAATAATAATAATACTAAGACCTAGGCTACCGTGCAACACAAGAGTACCCCGACCGTCGCGTATATGTGTCTCGGGTTGAGTTGAGGGGATCTATGAGGACTTGGTCATTCATGAATTGTCCGTCCACTCTTGTAGTGGCATAGTAGCAGGCCTCCTAACCAAGTACTTCAGAGTAGAATGGTACCAAATGATGAAGTGTAGAGCATAGGACATGCATAGCATTTCATCCTTGTGATTATCTTATTGTGAATGAATTTGATAAACCGTTGATATTATACACTTGACTGTTTTTGAGGTTGTGATAATTTGATTGCTTGCGTGTTCTCCTCGTGTATTTTATACTGTTACATAATTTCGATATTCACCCCCTTGTGGTTTGTGTTTGGCGTTTGCGATGGACGCAGACGAGTTGTAAGTTGCAAGTGATGACTAGTACCATCGAAGAGGCAGAAGCCATCATGTCTTGGAGACCTTTATTATTATGCATTGTGTTGATGTTATTTTCAGTATTTTTTATTTTGGGAATTCCCGCACTGATAGTGACATCGGGTTGGGACCACAATTGCACTTAATTTAACACATAAGTATGTGTACTTCTAAAAAGATTTTGTTGTCGGTTATTGTGATTTCAAGTTGTTAAGTTTGATGAAAACTTTGAATTTATTCGACGTGTTCGTGATTATGTGATACATTTTACCTAAAAAAAATGTTTGAAAGTTTATATTTATTTATTGGTTCGAAATAATTTCATTGTTTAGAAAATAAGAAGAAAAAAAACTTTTGGGGTTTAGGGTGTCACACTTTCTATGATGTATTGGTTTGATAGATCTTATATTTAATGAGCAATATAAATAATAAATATTTTATTTTATTATTTTATATAATTTTCTAAAAATAATAGTATTTTAGTGTAATATTTTAAAGAACAAGATTTTATATGATTTTAAGTGTATATGTGAGTTGGCTAAGTGTGTACATATTTATATTTTAATCATTTTTCAGTATCTCTTATTTTAATTATTTTTAAATATATCTTATTTTAATTATTTATTCTATAAATAATTATCTTGAGATCCTAGTAATATTG